>JAAOAK010000362.1:0-129336 GCA_013396175.1 Fusarium denticulatum | reverse complement strand
GACTCCAACATATTCAAATCAGCTGCCTTCCGTTAGTGAGCCAGCCTAAAGCGCGAGCCCGAACCTTGCATAGTCATACACAATTTGGCCAACAAATGATCTCAAGCCCAATCCCGTCGGTACCTACCCTTGCTCTACTGCCGTTGTGGCACTCCAGGCAAATTGTTGCACGGTAGCCCTGGTGACAACTCATTTGTGACACCCTGAAATCGGGAGCGGAAACGGGGCACGGCGGCAGAGGGATCACAACACCTGTTGAGGAGTCTGTCGCCTCACCTAGCGGCGGTAAACTGCTGAACAGGCCAGATGGCGGCGTTCAAGGAACCAATATCTTCCCTTTCCTCTCGACAGTCGCCGAAATGGTTGATAGTCTCTCTCCTTTTCTGCACTCTCAACTGAATCTTTGTTGATTTCTCTGCCAAACCGACCGATAGACTCTATTGACCATGGCAGCAGACCTGGTGGTTGGTATCGACATTGGGATGACGGGTATGTATAGAACTTGGTCTATTACATCTCAAATCCTCGCCATCAATCCAACAAGATGGGCTGATGATATCTTGTTACAGGCACTGGTGTCGCGTATAAATCCAATAGGGACGAAGAACCAACCGCTCTGACGTGGGGGAAAGACGTCAAAATCCCAACCAGGCTGTTTTACAGCGACCACCATCGGCCTCCCAAGCTCGTTGGATGGGGGCTAGAAGTCCCCGATGATTCCTTGAAGCCTTTTACAACTCGAGAATGGTTCAAGGTGGACTTTGGAAATAAGAATGTGGACCAGGCGCATATCGAGGATCTCTACACCGATTTCCTAGGTCGTTTATACCAGGAACTGAGAGACAAGCAACTTACGCCGGAGATTCTAGGAACAAAATCCTTTGAAGAATGCACCATTCACTTTCTATTCAGTGTCCCGGCTACATGGGACCCAGCTCTTGTCAACAACTTCAAGCAGCTTATTTCTAACGCCGGATACGACAATGTCAAAGACCACACCGCTCATGTAACCATGACTGAGCCACAAGCGGTCGCTGCTTTCCACATGTGCGGATCAGAATCGTCTGACCGAACCAAGGTCAGTGGCCTCAAACTCAAAGCGTTGACAAAACAACACTGATGTTTAACCCACAGGACGGCGACAACGTCTTGATCATCGATGCTGGCGGCGGCACTACTGTGAGTGAATACATTCTCAATGTCGATTACGTTATGTCGCTAATTTAACACAGGACTTTTGCTTGCTAAAGCTTAAAGATAAGTTCCATGGAACATCTGAGGTTCAGAAGTCATCTCAGGCTATTGAGATACAGCCAGTATCTGGTATGTAACTTTGTCCTTTGGAAACGTCGACTAATTTCTCGAGCTCGTGAAATTGGTTCCGTCAACATCGACAACGATTTTGAGGACTTGGTGAAAGAACATGTGAAAAGTTATAGCGGGCTTTTGCACAGATCACCAGAACAGGTTGCTTGGAACATACGTTGTTCAGACCGTTACCGAGACTGCAAGCACGAATTTGGCCCCGAAGGTTTTGAGGACAAGACATTCCCAATCCCTTCCGAGATGATCCAAGGCAAATCAGGAAGCCTTTCGGGAATCGATCCTTTCATCCTAACGGAGTAAGCGTACTCTCCACCAAGCTCCAGTCCGAATGGTTCTGAATAATTCTTAGTACTACTATGGCGTCACTATTTGATGCGCAGATTTTTCAACTCAAGGGGGAGATCAAGATCCTCTTGAAAGAGTTTGAAAGCATGCAAACGAATACAGACTCTGGTCGTGTATGTTCTAGTCCTGATGCCTGTTTAAGCGCCGTGGCTGATGCATGCAGAATTATGTCATACTTGCCGGCGGCTTGGGAAGTTCTCGCTACTTCAAGGGCAAAGTTCAACAGCTGGTCTCAGAGTCCCTGGCCGAATTGGCAGGGAAGACTGAGGTATTCACCTTAGACAAGCCGCGTCTTGCGGTGTGCCTGGGCCTCATCTATCATGCTGGGCGTAGCCCACAGCTTTTCCCTCGTCGGCTACATCGAGTCAGCTTGGGCATAGCGTCGCAAAGGTTGAAAGACGCGATAAAGCAGAGTCGCTTTCGACTTTTCGTCAAGAAAGCTCTTTTCCATCTTCCGATGGATAAAAAGGCGGAGAAAGCAATTGAATGGATTGCCCTCAAGGTAATGAATGGCTAAATGCCCGAGATTGAGGTGTCATTGGGCTGCGTATGCTGATGATGATAGGGGACACCCGTTGGCGACCTGGGTTTTTTGACCTTCACCCAGACGACTACTTTTAGTCCAGACCTCCCAAGAGCGAAGCGGATTTGGGAAGTCGCTATTATCACTAGCTCCGAGAGCGACACAGAGCGGTTGATGGTCGAGGGTAAGAAACATCCCCACCCCCCCAAGTGACGTTCAACAGCCATTGATTATGTACAGACAACTGCCGCATCCGTGAGATCCTGAAGATCAATCTTTCTCAAGCGCCTGAATCTTTCGAGTCGACGGGGCCCAGAGAAGCGCTTTCAAGACTTCATCTGGCTCGAAAGCCCGATGTCGTGATCGAAGTTACCGTCGTGGTGCGGGTCGAGCTGGCCACCATCGAGTTCCAGTGGAGTATGCAGACATTCCAAAACCTACTTCTGAGTAACGAACATCCATGCTGACACATGGTTAGTCGATTCGAACGGGTTTCGCTGCAGTGATCCCATCAGTATCCCGACAGGCTATGAGCGCCTTCCATCCACCGGCCAGAGTGCTGTGTACGAACTGAGCTAGGGAAGATTGAAGACACTTTAATCTAGCTCGGTCAATGACGGCTGACTTGGCCGACAGAGGCCGCTTGCAAGACGTGATGAGTCAACACACATCGTTGGTATCCATTTGGGGAAAATGTCTCGGCCCAGTTTATCATTCGTCGCTTGGTCTTCACCGAAGATGCCTTGGTGGAAAGTATGTAGCTGGACACAAAATGGAACAATGGATTTGCTGCGCTTGTATTCTGGACCACGCGAGCCTCTTCAACGTGGAGTCCATCGCCGAGGCACATCTATTATCACTATGGTAGGAATTTCTTACAGAGGCGAAGATAGTATGTAGGACTACATCCCAGTTAGCATTTGTCTTTCTGCTCTTGTTGTTGATGTCACTCACAAGATCATGCCAAGCCACCCCAGCATATTCAGACTCGCTCTTCCCATAGTGCTCAAATCCAAGTCTCTGGTAGTACGGAACAAGACGATCATACGTCAAGATAGATATGCGATCCGCAGAGTCGAGTGACTTCGTTCTCTGGATATAAACGCGCATAATGGCCTTGCCGAGTCCGGCCCTCTGGTAATCGGGTGCGACGGCAAGAGCATGGAGAGCAATGGTTCGTCCATTCTTGTTGTGGCCCACGGCGTAGTCACCTTGGGGATCTTCTTTCCAGCTGCGGGGGTAGTCCATATCTTCATCTTTGACGGGTTTGTTGGTCGTTTTAGTAGAGATGACATGCGCGAGGAGCACATCGTCGCTGGATGTCGAATCCTCCACGAATGGGATGTCATGAGGAATGGGAGACGGCAAGCTGGCGCCAGCTCGAAGAAAGAGGCCAATGCATATCTCAGGACAGACTGTTAAGCGATACTCAATCTGGATCGAGGTTAGATTCAACCCTCAGCTCTGTCTGCTATGGGTCTCACAACCTTTTCACGAGTGGCGGCTTCGGTGGGAGGAAACGCGGCGGTTTCAACGGCCAGTGACCGCTCCAGGTCATTGATGTTGAGTTGTCGAGCATAGAGGGACATTTTGAAAATAGAATGAAACTAAAATTGTGTTTGTTTAACTCAAGGTCGGTAGGTATTGGCTTTACTATAAACATCTATCAAAGGATGAAACTTGGGCGTCAACGACAACGATAAAACGACAACGACAGCGAGGCGGGGTTAGGTGGGGCTGCAAAGTTAAAGCAAGGGCGCGCGGTGAAAACGACAGAGTCTAACCTAACATAAGTTAGACTAGACTAACTTGGCTCTGTCTCCTTTCTTATCGTGAAGGCAATGGGAGCCCTTATGCTCCGCAGAAATTTATCGACTAGCTGAGGAGGACATCAACAAGATACAATTCAATCTCATCATGTAATTGAATCCACAGATAAACTAAGTACTTTCAGTGCATATATCGCCAGGTTACAGCCTTATCTCCTTTGGCGGAGAGTTCCTCCTCAGAGATCGTCTCGTGTTCACCAGCTGCCATTCTCCTGTCACGGCTCTTGTTGATGCGGTTGTAGCTGAAGATCAAGATAAGAGCCGCAATGATTCCCCCGCCAATGAAACCCAACTCCAAGGCGTGACCTAAAATGTAGCGAGGCCCATCCTTTTGTCGGTAAAAGTTTGACGCCATGGCCTATGTCTGTTAGTGAGAAGAGCCTTGCTGCCGAAAAGTAATTGCACTTACACCACCGAGATTTCCAACTCCAATCTGAATGGCCATTCCAACGCTGCGCTTGTAACTTCCTGACAGATTGTTGGCCAACCAAGTGATAACTCCTGGGAACGCTGGATAGATGGCGCAGGCTGCGATGAAGACACCGGCGTAGACGACCTTGGGGTTGTGGGTAGAAATACACCTGGGAATGTTAGCATGAACTGGAGCAATGGGACATTATGGGTAACTTGCATCGTAAAGCCAACAACCATGATGCAGAGGAAAGACACAATGAATGGACTTCTCTTGCCAACTCGGTCTGATGTCCAAGCTACAATCACTGCTAGAATAGCTGCAGTGATGTAAATAGGAACAGTCATAAGCTGGGCCTTGCTAGAACTGTAGCCGAGGTTTCGAATGATGGTGGGCAAGAAAAGACTGATACCGTAGAGTGGGCAGACAATCTGTCATGGTTAGCAGTACTCATGCCACAGCAGCTCATATCTTGACTTACACCCCAGTAAACAAAGATGTTGACCCAAATCTGCCAATCCTTAAACGCCGCCCAGACATACTCCCATCTGAACTCATCAGCCTGCGCAACACGAGACTGGCTCTGTCCTGCAGCTTTTTGCTGGCCCTGATACTTGAGTCTGAACACGACGAAGGCGCGCTCCTCTTCGGTCAAGAAGCTTGCAGTCTCGGGGAAATCGTAGAGTGCCCAGAAGGCAAAGACGGCAACAAGAACGGTAACGATTCCCTCGAGGATGAAGATCCAGCGCCATCCTTCAAGACCACCAACACCGTCCATCTTTGCGATACCAAAGGCCAGAAGACCGCTGAATGCACCGGCGATGGAAGCTGCAGAGAAGAAGAGGGCCTGTCGAAATTGGATTTCGTGACGGCAATACCACATTGTGAGGTAGTACTTAAAACAGGTTAGTGGATCAGAAAAGATTGGCGAAGTGACGTAGACGTACAGCGACACCGGGGAAGAGACCGGCTTCAGTGAGACCAAGAAAAATGCGCGCGATGAGAAGACCATGGTAGTTCTGAACAATTCCCATGAGTGTCATCACGATGCCCCATGCAATCATGATTGTAGGAAGCCAAACGCTTGGGCGGAGTTTCTTGAGGAGGAGATTCGACGGGACTTCGAAGGCGGCGTATGTGAAGAAGAAGACGGTGAGACACCAGTTGTATTGGTCCGGACTCATTTTGAGATCTTCCTGGAGACCCTCGATCTTTGCGTTTCCGATGTTTCCTCCTATGGTTCCATGTTTAGTTGGGCGTTATAGTGAGTGACCTAGTCAACTTACGGTCGAGAAAGGAGAGCAGGTAAAGAAGTGCAAGCATGGGGATCAATCGCATATCCATCTGAGAGTCTTTCTTTAATGATAGGATAATAAACACTGGTGTCCAGAACAAACCTTGCGAAGAATCTTCTTCTCATCAAGATGAGAAAACGACTCGAGGGTTGTACCAGGTGCCGTAGCCATAGCATCAATACGATCGACCTGTCCTCTACCAGCAGCTTCGGCCTCAAAGACCTCAGCCTTCTCATTTGGGGGAGTAGAATAAGAAGTCATGATGATGGCGAAGAATGTCTGTGACTCTGTTTTAGAAATGGCGAGAAAAGATGGGATGATCAGCGAACTTAAGTATGTCGCTTCACCCTTGTCTTCCCCATGATTTCCCCGCAATGTCTAATGTTGCTGATCTAGAGTGAAGGGATCGTAAGAGGCTTGCGAGGAACGCACGCTCGCGGTAGGTGGAGACGGCGCAGGGGGCGGAATAGTGCTAACGGTAGAGGGCGGGAAACGCTTATCTGGAATAAGGAACTGAGAGACAGGTCATGGTTGGAACCGGATCCGATGGCTATGTCGAGTGAGCAAGTTATTCTTGGTCATGGTTCGATTGTGGATTACGAATCTCAGATCAATCTCCTACTACAGGTGATATGCTATCCTATTGCTCTTCATCTTGTATGTGTCTCTCTTGTTATCATAAATTTCCCGTGGTTTGAACTTCCAGCTCTTCAACCCAAGATGGATTTCTGCAATGCAGAAGCTTGTACGTCATAACAAAGAGTTGAGCGTCATGGCTTCGGTTCCGAAGATCCCTGTCAACACACGGTTCCCTTTTCTCGCCAGCGATCAGCGTTACATAATAGAATGTGGCGGCGCCCGTCACAAACCAAACCAGACCAAAGAACAAGAGTTTCTCCAAAATTAAGCTTTTCAACCGTAATTTCACCCTCGCCCCCCTTTTACCAATCGAGCACTGAAGAAGTCATCTTCAAAGTGGTAAGAAATAAGACGATCGACCCGTGAAAACGGTCTAACCTTGAATGTCAACCCCATACTGAAGCTGAACTGAACTGACTTGGGGGATCTGCATTACCCCGCATCATCTGATGAAAGACTTCCCTGTTCTGTCTTCCAAATAAAGTGGACTCTTTCTATTCCCAACATCATCCGGATCCGAGATTCACTCCTGGATCGCGAACCGCTACCACTGCAACGCTCACCTGTAGACTATTGTGGATCCGATATGCCAGCGGGTCTTGTTACACGTCGTACTCAGTTCTCCAGCTGCGACGAGTGTCGTAGATCGCGTGTGGCTTGTGATGCCCAGAGCAGCGAAGGGACTTCTTCGTGTACACGCTGTCGGAACCGTCACCACGCGTGCACCTTCAAGGTATGCAACTATAGTTCCAGATTCGCCAGCAGATGATTAAGGACTCATACAGTGGCTTCAAAATGCCAAGACAAACAATGGAGGGACGAAACGCAGGTCACGTCGAGGGACGACACGGCCTACAAGCGACACATCATCAACACGCGGCAGTCGAGTCACGGATACTTCCCATGAGTCGGGGTTTGATCCAGGTCCTGCAAATGACCTAGACCATGATACCTATAGAGATAGCCCAACCGCAACGGCAATGTCCGAGCCGGTATCTTTGCCATGGTGCCCCAGTCCGATAAGGAATTCGGACGAGAGTGTCAGCATGGAAAATGTGGACTCTAGATGGCTCGATACTCTGTACAGAGAAGGCTTCGAGGCGGTCTTTGGCTCCTGGATGGGGAGATATGCTTGCCCTTTCTTGTACGTACTAGCCAAGAGTCTCTACCACGTATACTCACATGAGCAGGTTCGGTCACAACTTAGCAGACAAATACGTCAGCATATCTGATCTCTGTCGCCATCTCGATGGCTGCATAGTTGATACTGGAGACAGCCAACTAGTCGGTCGAAGCAGAGACATTGAACAGTCTCTCCAGAGCACCATTACAGCATTTGCAGCACGATGGCTCCCTGTTACGTCTCCAGAGCCAAATTCCAACGAGGATCACTGTAGTCTTGTCCAGGCTCTCTGGAGGCATGCCCGTAGGGACATGTTACGTGTCATCAACAGACCGGCTTACCGGTCAATGCTATCTCTGCTTCTGTTCGCTCTAACACCGATACCAGAAGGCATCTCAGAGGACGAGGAGGCTGATGGAATTTCAGGTCAGGCTTGTGTTCATGCAGCGTTGCAGCAGATACAAACATTACGTGCACGTCAGAGAAACCTACAATTCAGCGGTTCCAAAGTTTCCCCGTCGCTCAAGTCTCAAGCTATTGTTACAACACCAGAGTCGATCGAGACATCAGGCTTCATAAACGCTGAAAGTACTGTCTACTGGGCGGCTCTAACATTTGATACCTCCGCATCTCTCACTCTCAATTGCCGTTCCCTTCTATCTTCAGGACTCTTCGGCTTCGAATCAGAACTCCCATGGCGTCTCGTCAAAACCTGTGCCAAGATGTTCGATGAGAACGCCCGCCAGTGGAAGCAAGGTAGCTCGGACATAACAGATGAAAGGGCGAATCAAATCATTGCTGCTGGTGCCTCTTGGAAGCTCCTTGGATGGAAAGTCACTGCCATTTTCAAAGAAGCTCTGAGAGATGGCCATGACGAATCAGAAGTTCGGAGAGCATACCTGGCGGTAGTCGACTCTGTGAAACAATTTGGCATCATTTATCGCCCGCTTTTGGATGAATGCCATAAACGCATGCCTTTTCTTGGGCAGCAGACAAAGCTTCGATGGTGTAAGTTTAAACGGCCCTACCAACAAGAGCTCTGCTTACTACCTCTGTAGTTTCTCTTATGCTTCACTACCATCTCAGCGTCCTCATGCTAGTAGATATCATCGAAGCTACGGACCGTCAAGACCTACTAGCAGACATAACCGACATATGTATTGATGCCGAGAACACGGTGATGAATACTCTAGCATTCGGCTTGCACAACACGTTTACATTAAAGCGACCTCTCGATCTAATCGAGGGCAATAGTCTGAGTAGGAGGCAAGCGGTATTCGCAGTACCGATCGTGTCTATTGATCCATATCCGCACCATGCCGTCGCTGGGGTGCAGTTACTGAGAAAGGCTATTGACCGCGATTTTGGCATTGGAAAAATCACCGAAGAAACTTATCAGAGTTTATTGTCCACGTTGGAGAGGACGTTGAGGCATTTGCCGCAGAGCTCAAAGTCTGTGCGGGCGGCGATAGCAAAGTTCTCAACGGCGGCTGACGAAAATCCTGTTCATCCTAGTATTTTAGTCTAAATACCAAGCAGTTCTATCGGCTGACCTAAAGTGCATCCCCTTTATTCAAGCGATTAAAATACTATGTAGCATTGCAGAAGGTGGTTGTGTTGAATGCATGGACTTGGCGCTGTAAGTTTCCGCGATGCGGAACAAGTAATCAAATTACCCCAACTCAAGCGAGTAAGCCACTGACCTCAGAGTCAATTTTTGGTTACAATTATCCTGATTTTGTCTCGGATCCGATTGTCGAAATGGAGTGGAGATGTTCGCCACCCACTAAGTTAGTTTCTGGGGTATCATGGACCGGATCCGAAGCGATGACGATCATTTGCTGAGCAAGATCTACTGGAACGTCTATTTTCTTGCTTCTATTTCAACTTCTTCTCCTCAGTCAGATACATCCAAGCTTTCAAACACATTCAGTCTCCTAATATTGCCAACATGGTTCTGACATCAACTCCAAGGACGTCGGTCACTTTGATCGGAGCAGGCACTCAAGGAAGACGTCTTGCGTTCATGGTATATATTTCTCCACAGCTATCTTATCCCTCATGAATCCTTTGCTAATACCTGTACCTCAGTGGTCGAGTAGAGGAAACGATGTTCATTTGGTTGACGGCCAAGACGCCCAGCTTCAAGCCAGCATCAAAGCCATTGAGGAGTTTCGACAAAGCTCGAGCAACAGAAATGCTTCTTGGGGGAGAATCATCACTCATTCTCCCGAAAGCTTGCGCGAGGCTCTTCAAGCTGCCTGGCTGGTAGTTGAGGTAAGCAACTCTGTTAATTTCAAATAGCCAAAGGCTGACTGAAAAGTGTGTACCTGAGCAAATCGAGCTCAAGACGAAGGTCATCTCAGAGCTTGATGCACTAGCTCCACGAGATACTATCATTGCCTCAAACTCGAGTAGCTATTCCTGTTCGGAGATACTGAAGGGCCTTAACCTAAGAAACGAGAGTCGTTTTCTAAGCGCCCACTCATGTAAGTGTTCGGAAGTTGGCAAAATACCTTTACTGATTCAATTAACGTAGATTGGCCACCTGAGACGCCCGGTAAGAATTATATGGAAGGCAAGTTACGAGGAAACTTGCTAACAAAGACTAGAAATCGAGATCATGGGCCATGAAACAACCAACCCTTCATATATCACATTGATGATGGAGCAATGCAAGGCCCACGGATTCTCCCCATTTCATGTTAAGTCACCATCAATGGGATACATCTACAACAGGTAAGCGCTCAGAATATTCGCTTTGACGGGAACTAATTCAATTCCATCAGAATATGGGCAGCCATCAAGAGAGAAGCCCTTCTCGCAGCCTCAGAAGGCGCGGCAACACCCGAAGAGATCGACAATATTTTCAAAGGAGTATTGAAAACACCCAAAGGGCCCTTTGAGCAGATGGATGTTGTTGGTCTGGATGTCGTTCTGGATATTGAGCAGCATTATGCGGATGCAAGAGGAAACATTCCAAGTGCACCCCGAGAATATTTACAGAAGTTTTTGGATCAAGGTAATTTGGGTGTGAAGAGCGGGCGAGGATTTTATGATTACGGTAAATCTTAGATGAGTTAGAAGTTGAATAGACTTTAGTATTTCCGAGCAACAAAGTGGTGTAAATCCATGAAAGGTTGCATAACGCCGAGCCGGCCATTTCACCCGAGAACAAAGGAAAATAAGAAGTATTCCTCCGAGTAAACAATTCAAAAGCCCGAACTTGGCAATGCATAAGATGACATATATAGGGCCAGGTTGTAAAAGCCACGGCGGCTTGGTAGCATTCGCTGAATGCAGGGGAACGCCACAGGGGTAGCGAATACCACCCTCAAGGTTTTCGCGGGGAAAGGGTTGCATCAGCCCGTGATCTCTTTCGGAATGGTAAATGACATGATGCACCACGAGCGCCTGGGTATGACAGCATGTGCCAAGAATCAGTTGGCACTTTTCTCGACGATACATTGTGTAGGGTTACACCCAGAACTGTTTGAGGAAGATGCCCCAGCAAGCGAGCTTATCAGGGGGAACGGAGTGAACCCGTGGGTCTGGAACTTGGGCGGGCTTCGCTTGAACGCTTACCCGGTGCCAAGAGACGGTTGCACGATCATACCACCATACCCTGTTGCTAAGTGCTTCTCCAAAGATAGCCGTATGAGACCCAAGGCCCCGTCTTTGGTAGTATTGGTGTAACGGAAGATGCGGGTGATGATCTCAGGGAAACGAGGATGAACTACTGGGGTCCTGACACAACCCAGAAGACGATCACAGATAGAACTCAATCGACAGCATTAAAGTCTATTTGTCTAACAATAAAAACGCTTAGCGGATGAAGATGAATACGTGCGATGTTCATGATACCATTCTGCTATTAGCTACAGGTAGACGTAACAGAATGGTCCGGAAAGCGTGCTCATCAGATCCTTGATCTGTCGCTCAGGTCCAACCCAACCAATGTTGACATAATCATCAAGTGTAGTATCAGCACTGGGAGGCATGTTGAGAAAAGTATTTGTGCCCTGCACGGCATTCTTGCCGTTAACACGCTCCTTGGGGTTAAGCATCTGCCAGATCCACCAGACACGATCAATCATAGAGTGGTGCAGGTAGAAAGCAGGATCACCGGGAGAAGTGAAAACATCTCGACCGGGGTCACCACCGAGAGAGTAGTGGCCACCTCCATGGATACCAATGTCGCCAGTACCGGGAACACCCTGCATCTGCATCTGGAAGTCCAGAACAGTCTTGGGCTTGAGGATGTTGTTAAGAACCGATGTAGCGTTAGCGAAACGCTTGTTGACGGAGTCGCTGAGATCGCGCTTCAAGCAGCGAGGGTTGTAGTCCAGAGGGTTGGGGTTGGCAGCGACACCACCACCGGGAAGGTCAAGAGCGGCTGGGCCCAGATTGACCTTCATGTCCTTGAAAGGACCGGACTTGACACAGCCGCCGCCGGAGCCCGCGGAAAGGTAGACGGGAGGGAGACCACTTGAGGCACCGAGAATAATATCGGGCTCGTTAGGGATGAATTCACCGTCACCCGAGAGCGACAAGTCACTGCCATCGAATACAGGAGACTTGTTGAGGCCGCTGAGGGCAGTAAGAGCCCAGTCCCAGTACTACCAGAATTTTAGTGAGAGTAGTCAGGTAGCATGGTGGGTTTACTTACAGGCTGAGTTCCCTTGTAGCCACACTCATTTCGAAGAGCCTCCTCATACAGCCAAGTGAAGTATCGGTGCCATGTGAGGAAGTTGCCAGTGTAGTGGATTGTCTGAGTCTGGTTCAGATGCACAGCAACCCAGTCATCGAAGCGAGTCTTGGCACCAGCGGCGAAAGACGCAGGAGACTTGGAAGGCTTGGACTGGAGACACTTGACAGCGTCGATGTAGGACTTCTTCTCTTTCTTCGAGAGGGTGCCCCTGTAGAAAATGTTAGAGAAAATGCTGTTGGAGAAGGACGGGCAGCTTACCATTCTCTTCGAACACGGACGTTGCTCCAGTTGCAGGTGCTGGCACGCTTGGTCTTATCTCCAGCGAGGTCCTGGGCAGTCTCGTACGCAGCAGCAGCGAGATCAGCGAGCTGATCGAGGTTGGTGACCTCGGGTGCAGAGGAGTCAACGTTGGTGGCTTGCGGGGCAGCCAAAACGCCAGCGGCGTTGAGGGCCAGGAGGGAGATGAAACCAGCGCGCATGATGGCAACCTTGACAAGAGAAAGAAGGGACGAAAAGAAAGGGCAGGGATTCTTCTTTGCAGCACCGGTGTTTGGCTTGAAGGACCAGTGAGTGAAGAGTGTCTTGAATGTAGAAATGTGATGAGCTATATACTACTGTATCATCCCCTTGGACATTTCCCCTTCTCCTGCATTTCCAGGTCAAGGATTACCACGCATAATCGTTCAGGGCCAGCCCATGGATCTTGACCTAGGGCTTATCAATTGGAGCGAGTGCGCTTACATCTCTAATTGGGTTATTACCCCGAGGCGAAGGCAGGGTCGTTGACTAAAGACCCTAGAACCAACGGCAGAAGAGAACTTTTCTGTGGACTCGTAAAAGCCCGTACCTCGTTGCCGAGACGGAGGGGTTCGGTTCGTTCGGCCACATAAGTCATAGCTTAGATCTAATCCGATTTAGGGACCCATCAGCAGGTTTGCATTAGCATTGACATTGCAGGGGGTGAACCAACTTCGCCACCGGACGATTCTTAATTCAGGGGAATAGAGTGCTTACAGCGGTAGGTATTTGTCTCGCGAAATGCATGATCCTGCAGCTGAAGCCATGGAACCGACATTCTTGTCACATTCCAGAGCCCTGGATTTTCAGGAGAGTATAAAGATGCTGGAGTAATAGCGTAGGTAAGCGCTAGATTGACGCTTTGACGCCGGGGAAGAACTAGAACAGTTCCGCGCTGAGATGAGTGGAGTTTTTGGATCCATAGCATCTCGGACACGAACATTGACATTCCCGTTAGTGACGGAACAAAGATTCGTGTTTTGACTACTTTTCTCTGGCTAGACTAGCATGACTGACTAGTAAAAGATTGTTGCTGATCGTTATGTCGATCTCCCTCGCGAATCACTCGATGTCACCCAGTTGTTTCATCTTGAGAAGAGATGACAACCCGCCCATTTTCGATCGCGGAGTTGCATCCGAGTACATGATCAAATAGGCAAGATCATGCAGTAGAAATGCATATCACACATATAATATAGGTATCTGTACTCAGGTCGAGATAACCTCGCTCTCCTCGTCAGGTGGGCCGCCAAGACCTGCACCGCATTGGTCGCTACGGATATTACCTCGACCTTATCTATTAGCCTCGGCTTTAACCTGAATGCAGAACAAGAGCGAGACCTGAGCGTTTCATAAGTCCTTTATCCAGACGACCTGCAGATGTATCAATCCAATCCTGGTAAGGCCAGTTGCCTCCGGCCAGGGTCAGACTCCCCGTTAGGGAACTCGTATGATACACCTGAGCGTCGGGGTCACAGTGGCAATACAAGGGTCTTCTTTAGAGCAGAAATATGTGTTGAATCTTTGATTAGACTTGGCAGTTCGGCTGCGTCAAAGCAATGGCAGATGGCTTCTAGTGGACTCGCAGCCGAGGCAGTATGCATACTCTTTGACTTGATTTCCTGGTCAGCGGAAATTTTGTGTTCTAGCTCGTCAAACACCCTGCCGAAAACGTGGTGCACTCGACGTCAAGGATCGATAGAGAACCCCCTGGTTGCCCCCTCTCTCATGCGTTTTTCTTTTCTTATTATCCAGCCCCTTCTCCATCGTCCCAAGTTCTTGGGTCTTTGTACATCCTTCCCTCGGCCATCATGGATCCTCAGGTTAAGCTCCCTTCGAATCCTGACGAGAATGGAGCCGTCGATATTCTTGCTTCTACGGTTCTGGTGATCACGTTGGCGACTATTGTTGTTTTGGCTCGCGTTTACGTGCGGTTGTTTATGATTCGCAATCTTGGCTGGGATGTAAGTTGCGTGAATACCTCATCTCGTTTATTTTCTCCCCTTTTTACTCTCAGTTCTTCTGTGCTAAGTCCTGGATCTTTCTAACCGTCTGCGCTTAGGATGCCTTCATGATATTCACCATTGCACTATCCTGGGCAGGCCAAGGCGTAATCTTCGCACAGCTTGCTTACGGTGGTGGAAAGCA
This sequence comes from Fusarium denticulatum, assembly GCA_013396175.1. Lineage (NCBI taxonomy): Eukaryota > Fungi > Ascomycota > Sordariomycetes > Hypocreales > Nectriaceae > Fusarium > Fusarium denticulatum. The sequence goes on along the minus strand of JAAOAK010000362.1, from coordinate 114,688 downwards.
CATTGGCGATGTTGACCCAGATGTCTACATGATAGGAATGAAGTTGAACTTTATAAGTCAGCCCATTTTCTTGATAGCAATCTGCATAGTCAAATTGTCCGTCGGATGCGCCCTCCTTCGAATTGCGTCTACCAAGTTCTACAAATGGTTGATTCTGTCTATTATGATCTTCATGTCCATCTACACCATTGGGTGTTTCTTTGTAAGTCATGCATCTTCCACGGCCTTCACTTCAAATAGCTAATATTTCCTGCTGTAGACTGTCATCTTTCAATGTACAGACATTCGTGTCCTCTGGGATCCATCCGTACCGTCGAAATGCTGGTCACAAAAGACACTACAATCACTCTCGTACACGAACTCCGCGTTTAATATTTTGACTGATCTCCTTTTCGCTATCATCATCCCAACACCCATGCTTTGGAAACTCAACGTGCACTTCCGCACACGGGTAACCCTTATTGGCATTCTCAGCCTTGGTGTCTTTGCCTGTGCCGCTGCATTTACCAAGCTTGGATACGTCACCAACTACGGCAAGCTTGGTGACTGGCTATGGGACTCCCGCAACATCACAATCTGGACCAGCGTTGAGCTCAACGTCGGTATCATCGCAGGCAGTCTACCCTGTCTACGGCCATTGTTCCGAAGCTTCCTTGGCAGCACCTATGGCAAGAATTCCAAAAAGACTCCAACAACAGGCAATACAAACTATGGTCGCGGTACTCTACGAAGCGGCACCATGCGCAGTGGCAAGAACTGGCACGTCTTGTCTAGTGGTAAAAGAGGTGATGATGAGACAAGCAGTCAAAAGGCCATCAATATTGGTCAACAGGAGTATGAGCTTCGAGATAGGATAGCCAGTCCTTCTGGGGTGATGAACAGGACCACAGTGCAGACAGAGATTGAGGGGAGGTCAAGTGATGAGAGTGCTGGCAATGCAGGATATAGGGGCCAGTTTCAAAGTGGTATCACAAAGACTATGATAACGACAGTCGAAGTTACCAAGACGGACTCTTCATCGAGTCGATGATTTTCTATTACCTATTTCCAACATCCTTCCCTAAATATTTACACGCATAACTAGCGATGAATATCAAACCGGTGTTTTTTAATGGCGAGTGGTCGTGAGAGCCTTATAAAGAATGATTGTACCCCCAAACTTCAAAGTTCTAGAATATGCCGCCCTTGTAGTCTCATCTTATCTTTGATGATGCGTTATATCAATTTTTATTCTAATCTGAGCCAACTTCGTCTGCTTTGCCTTTACCTTTAAGTAGCCTCCCTATCACCCCCCTGATTGTTGTCTTTCCTTCTTCTACCTCTACCAAAGATGGCATGATCGGGTTTAAATCTTGCCTGGAATCGGAGCGCTTCATTGCCTGGAAAAACTCACCCCACGAGAGTTCGTCAGCCTCCCGATCTTGCATGGGGCTATGAACTCCCAACGCCAGCGTTGCAGCCGACTGGCCATTTTTTTTCGGCGCTGCTGCTTTGAACCTCCGAAATGAGCTGGAGCCTGACAATTGAGAGGAACGTGGAGACAGAGACGCCAAAGATCTGGCGAGAGTCGGGTCTCCATTCAATGCACTCAAGTACATGTGATGGGATGATAAAGATGTTCTCAAAAAGGAGGAAGCACTGGAAGAACCGAGCGACGACGAATATACACCCCCTTCGGCATGTAGGACGGTGTCCCTCTGATTGGGAGAGGCTAGTTGCTGTATCACCGAGTCCAAAAACTCATTACGAGTCAATGCACGTCGAACTTGGCCGGGAATTGCTTCTGAGGCTTTCGTACCCTTCATTGTAGCAGAAGTAGAAGTTGAACATCGGCTACCTCTAGTGGCCAAGACTGATTTGAGTGCTTCCATTTGATGAGTCCGAACTTCTCTGGCGAGATCACTTTTGCGAGCAGATGGCGGAGACCATGAGTGATGCTCAACAAATTGTGTGACAAACTCTCTTTTGACATTATCTGGTGTGAATGTGCTGTCATAAAGAAGCGCTTGAATAATTTTACAATAAAGTGATTTGACTGAGGGTTCTTGCAGCGAATCATTTTTAGGTGCAGAGACAAGCAATGACCTTTGAACGATGACTCTGCTCACAATCATCAAGAAGTGTGTCGCAGATACTGTAGGGAGGCTTTGTCCCCAAGGAAAAGGGCATAAATGTCCATGTTGGATCCGATTCCAAAAGTAGGTAAATAGGAAACTGGATTTCTCCCAAATGTAGAGTGGGTTTTTCTTAAGAGCCAAATCGCTCATTATACTCGGCTTCATACCCTCGAGCGTCTCCTTACCGCAGGTTTGAAAGGGCACGAGATCGTGGTGAGTTCCTAGGGTGTGCCAACACTTGGTAAGACAACGTTTCATATCCGGTACGAACAATGCATTATCCCATTGGAGTGAATTCAGCAGCCCCTCTGGAATATTGTGATCTTTCTTCCCCTGTAGACGTAGCAATGTCCAAAGGTCTATCGATTCTGGGCCAAGTGGGTCGAAGGCTTTTGTAAAGTTTCTGGCTTTGTCAAGATGTTGCCGTTCAAGATTGGTCTCTCCACTGCGTGCATAGATCTGCGCGAGGTGGCGATGAAATAGGAAGGACTGCGTGGGACACATTTCGATCTTATTGGAGGAAACAGCGTTGGATTTGTTCTCAATCAGAGGATCATTGCTCATCTTGAGCTCAGACTCCATCATCACCCTCACGATCTCACAGTCTCTTCGTTGCCTGGCAGTCCTTGCCATATCGAGCATCCTGGCACGTCGCTGTTTGGCCCAAGGCGTTTTGTGTTGGAAAGCAATCGAGATCTTAAGGTAGGGACCGAAAGCTTTGGTGTAGCGATAGCAACAAGATAGATAATCTGCCGACAGCTTGTCATTGTACGTGTACTGGCAGCGTGGACTTGATTGTGCAGTCAATGGGGTAGAAACGAAATCTTCAACAGTAGAGAGATTCAGTGGTGTGTCAGATGAGTTTTCTGTAGTGGAGTCGCCTGACTCGCTTCTGGGCTTGGGTCGCTTCAGTGGGCGGCGAGGAAGAGGTGAGGATGGGCCGTGGGTTGTGATATCACTCCTGCGATTGATGGAGCTTGTGCCGCTTCGGGGGCGTTTGCTTGACTCATTCCCAAGTATCAGCCCTTGGTCCGTGGAGTCATCCACGGTGGTCGAATAGGATGGCTCGTTACTGGCAGTTTCACTCGGCGTGCTTTGACTGGCCGTACCATTTGGGGTAGACAGAACAGAGAGGCTTCCTCGAGGCTGCTTGTGAAAACCCCAACGCCTCGTTGCTTTGGAGAATTGATCCCGGCTACGGACAACGACGTCAGTGGAGAGATCGTATGGGGAAAGGCGTACTCACGATATTGTGAAACTCAGATTTGTTTCTAGGTAGTTGATTACCTGGTCTCGAGTATAATTCTGGGTCAAGTAGAGATCGCCAATGAGATCTTTGTGCTCGTCCACTGCGTTGTCCGACAACCCAGCAGCTCGGGGAGCACGGCTGTGGATAAAGGATAGCTCTCGTGGAGCCATGAGTCGTTGTATGACTAGGTAGGGAAATAAGCTTGAAGTCTGCTAACGGGTACCCGCAGAGGTTGGCTCTTGACTGACAAAGTAGGGAGACTTAGAGTTGCACTGCGTTTTCGAATATAAGACATACCCAAGGGCAAATTAAGCATACAGTCTTCCATTCTTCATTCTATCCTCTTCCCTCGACAAAAAAGCAATCAATCAACACGTCATTCCCAGCTAGTGCCCGGTAGTCTATTCCGTATGCACTGTGAGATTGGAGTAACCCTTGTCTTTGGCCATTAATTGGACAGGAAGTCATGACATTGTTGTTCTTTCAACCCCCCAGGACTGAACTAGACCGAATATGGTAACTCCAAACTTTTGTCTCAAGTTTCTGCTTGGCCGTTGAAATCAACGTTGAATGTGGCTTGGAAACATCCTCAGCGAGTCATCTCAGCTCGGTAACAGTTGGTAAAAATGGCAAACCGCACACCATACCGTATCAAGTAATTCCAATGAGGCGCTTTGGCCGCTGCGACAGCCTTTTTTTCTTTTTCTGCAGATAAACTCCAGATATTCAGGGGAAACCTCGTAATATGGTTCCTCGCGTCGATCAGCAGGAGAAGCTACTGCACCTCTATCACATTTCGTCTCATATTCCGTGAATTGAAAGCTTGGAATTTCCGGGTATGGACTCCACCCAACATCTTATAGAGCTGATGCTTGAATAAGACAGAGACAGTCATGAGGCAGACTGGTTTCGGGTCAACCTATCAACCGTCAATAGATCTCTATGCCGTCTGATGGATGAAAGTTTGTTCTTTCCAGAATTGGCAATGCCAAAGATTACCGCAGGTGTCTGAGCAGCGTTAAGGTTGTATAGCGGCTTCGTGACCAAGCGTAGTTGAGAAACCTACAATCTGGAGAGTAGCTTCATGGCAGAGTAGTTCCGATTCATGACTATATAAGATGCCGATTATGGTGACAAGCTTAAATAAAACTTTAGAAATTATCTTCCACTACTAGAACCATTAAAACTACGAGTTTCTTATCAACTACAACTCTTTGATTACGCCTTTCCTTTCAAAATGGCTCTTGATCCCGTCAAATACAACCACAAAAAAGCTCAGGATACTATGGTTGCCCATGCTGGTGCATGGACTCAAGATGCCGGCTCCTCTCCTTCGAAAAGCGTGGTATGTCTAAGTATTCTAATACCCAAGTCCTTTACTGACTGCTAATATTTCTAAGATCGAGGAGAGGGTCGAGGCATCGAAGAAAAGCTCTGGTAATAAGAATCAAGCCCTTCTATTACAGAGATTCACGACTCCAGACTGACTCGATTTACGCTTTTATGCGGAACGATCTTCGAAACTGGAGGGGGCTTCGTGTCTGCTTTATTAAAAGTTTACGTGATTTTGGCACAAAAGCTCTACATAGCATCATTCTCGTCAAAGAATTTAAGTAATCATTCAAATACTTCTCCTTCTATTGAGACAAAAATACTCTTGAAATTCTAAGTGGTGCTCTACTTTTCGTAAACCGACGGGAGATAGTTGCCAGGTCATAAAAGGGCAGGTCAAGACCAGGATTCAGAACAACCTAGGGGTTATCTATACTAGTTCATTGCAAAATAAAACCAGGTACCTTGATCTTACACTATCGATTCGAAGAGTGACCACCTTGGTAGCTTACGCATTTCAATGTTAGAGTTGACTGTTGAATATGTTCCCGTTTACCCTACACTGCATACAGAGAACCAATCAGAGATTTGACAATGAGGGTGTATGTTTCTTACAAGAAAGTACTATGTACTGAACACTATCCTTAGGAACACCAATCTAGATCTTATCAATATCAATTAGAATTCCTTCTCCTATCATCACCTCATCCTCTCCTTTTCGAAACCCCCCTTTCCACCCATGGTCCGATTCTAGAACAAGGGTGTCCCTTTATCTCGCAGCCTTATCTGCCGAGAAGTACGGGACAATGGAACCTAAAAATACGTCTCAAGCCAGTTTTCCTAAGCTATTGTTTACCGCTTCTGGTCTAGCCCATCATTTGATCAATTTCCCCCGCAACGCGGAGGCGGAGACTCATTACCCGCTGATTGGGCGCCCGTCGCGAGTAAGTTGCCAGCCAACGCGCGATAAGACAAGACCAACGTTGGTTCAGCTTTTTATATCTGGTCTTGGTCTGGGGTAAGAGCTTAAACCTCATCTCTGTTCCCCTAACTCTACTGCAGTTGATTGACAGTAGCAAGTATGGCGACCGATGCACCAGCCCAGGAGGGTCACCTCCAGAAGAGGTTCTCAAAGATCACTATGATCGGCATGGCTTTTGCCATTCTCAAGTAAGGAGCACCATGCGTCACATGAAAGTCGCCAACTAATCGAATGCAGTACATGGATATCTCTTGCTGGATCAATAGGTCTTGTAATGCCGTCGGGCGGTTCTGTTAGTTTCGTCTATGGCTTTATTTTCTGCGTTATTTGTAATATTTGCTTGGCTGCAAGTGTTGGAGAATTGGCCTCTCTATATCCTACAGCCGGAGGACAGTATCACTATTCCTTCGCTCTTTCATCCAAGAAATGGAAGACTATCAATGTAAGATTTACCAAGACTACTATTTATGTATGCCGCTAATTGAAACAGAGCTTCCTTGTCGGATGGACAAATATTGCTGGCTGGTTGACTCTCAACACAACTGCAGCCTACTTCGGAGGTATATAACCAAGATCACAGACAAAACGATTGCTTACATATCATAGCTCGATTCCTTGCTGCGGCGGCTGTAGTTGGTTCTGGTGGTAGCTACGAAATTACCCAATGGAGCACGTATTTGATGTTCGTCGCTGTGTCTATCGTTGGCGTGTTCCTGAACATCTTTGGCTATCCCATCCTCAACCGATGGAACGAAGGCGCCTGTAAGTCGAGCTACAGATGCGTCCCTATTTAAATTGACCTTTTTCTCTTTTTTAGTGTACTGGTCTTTACTCAGCGTCGTCGTCATCAGTATCGTCCTTCTCGCTACCTCTCCAAAGACTGACGCAGAGTTCGTCTTCACCAACTTCTCCAATACCACTGGATGGAGTGATGGCACGGCTTGGATGCTTGGACTGTTACAGTCAGCTCTGAGCTTCATTGGGTAAGTAGTGCACCGATTTCCACCAGGCATAGCTGACGTGCTGAAGTTGGGATGCCGTAGCACATATGACTGAAGAAATGCCTCGACCATCCAAGGATGCCCCCCAAGCCATGGTTGCGGCAGTCTTGGTTGGAGGCGTGACGTAAGTTTTGACCAACCCCCTAAAAGTCTCCCGCCTAACTGTCCTCAGCGGAATCTTCTTCATCATCGTCATGCTATTTTGTTTCGTCGACCTTGATCTGCTGCTCGCATCGCCTACACAGAGCCCTCTAACAGAGATGATACTGCAAGCGACCAACAGCCGAGCTGCTGCAACCGTACTAACTGTCGCTGTTGCACTATGCTTCGTCAACGGTGCCAATGGTTGTGTTACCTCCGGCAGTCGTCTCATCTGGGCTATGGCACGAGATGGTGGTACTCCTTTTTCCGGATAGTAAGCATCCTATCTCCATTCTTTGTACAAACAAAGCTAACTATTAAAGTCTTTCACATCTCCATCCCAAGCTCAACGTTCCTGTTCGAGCCATTGTCGTGCAGGCTATATTCAATCTTCTCTTTGGTCTTCTTTACCTTGGTATGTTTCTCTTCTAAACCATTGACTTCTTACCACTAATGTACCCAAAGGCCCCGAGGTTGCTTTCAATGCTTATATTGCAAGCTGCACACTATTCCTCAATCTCTCATACGCCGCCCCTGTGCTTATCCTTCTGATTCGAGGTCGACAAATGGTGCTTTCGCAGCCTCCCGAATTTTCTCTTGGTCGTGTCAAAGGCTACATCGCGAACTACACAGCCGTCATCTTTGTGGCTGTGACCTCTGTTGTAAGTATCTCGCTTCGAAGAATTTAAGACCTGATGCTGATATATCTTAAACAGTTCTTTTGCTTCCCTCCTGCAATTCCCGTCAATGTATCAACCATGAGTAAGTCACTCCATGCAAACAACTTAGCCAGAAGCTAACAGACTTAGACTATGTGATTGCAGTATTGGGCATCTTCATCGTATTTGTAGCGGTTCTTTGGCTGGGAAAGAGAAAATCTTACGAGGGACCCAAACTTGAGTGCATTCTGGGGGAAGAATTGCCCGTGACAGATACAGTGTCACAGAGGCGCCCCAAAGAAATTTCCTCTAGCTCAACTTCGAAGCACGATGAATAATCGTCCTTCGTGGGATTACTGTATAGCGATGCTAGGATAGTGGGTAGCGATCTGATGTATTGGTATTGGTTTAGTTAGAGAGCGTGGGAATTTGTCATTCTATTAAAAGCTGTATCTTTCTCGAGGTTATCGCGACATGGGCAGACTGTAATATTCTACCATTTTATATAAGAGACACCAAATGACTCCCCATCGGCCTAATGTTTAGTGCTATGCATGTAACAACAGAATCCTTGGTCTTTGAGATAGTCATAATCAGAAAACTTGTCCGCATATGACTACATTTATGGAGAAGTCGACTTTTCAAGTACCGAATCTCCGGTTTGTGGATGTTTGCTGGGTTACACTCGAGAGGGGTTGAGAGAGAACTGGCACAACCATGACATTAAGTGACTAAGTAAGTATCAAGTATTACATCCTACAGCCTTGCGACAGTGTTCTTGAGGTAGCCATAATGCCAATCATCTCTGGCCAAGTCCTGTCGGATCTGGTAATTACGTTCCGCGATATCCACTGTCTTCATATCGACATCCAATATACGCATAGCCTCCTCGCCATCAGTAAAGCTCCCAGGCACCGTTCCAACAATAGGTAACGCAACTTGACTACAGCCAAAGAACCCCTCTGCTGCGGGCCCACCAGCATTGCAATAAATAACAGCAGCGGTGTTCTCGAATGCCCTGGTTACCAGGGCAGACTGGATGAACATCCTCTCGCAGTCGGCGTTATATGCAAGACCATCCTTGCACATATCAAGCGCCGTCCAGTATGAAGGGATTATAATAATCTTGGCGCCCGCCAGAACGAGTTGTCTGAACGCTTCTGGGAAGGCAAGATCCCAGCAGACGAGGATACCGACTCGGCCGAGAGGTGTGTCGATGACTTGATGGGGATTGGGGGCAGCGTAATCATCTTTGGATATGTTCTTAGCATGATCGACAAAGGACGTTAACGTGTGTCTTTCTGGTATCCAGAGGTTGGTCTTTGTGTAAGTGCCGAGGAGGTTTCCGTTGTGATCGATGAAGTCCGACGTATTTAACAACGTGGGCCTGGCATCAGCGTTTTGTTGATCATCAGATTTAGGGGCTTGGGAAACAAAAGTGCCGGCGCAAATATTAATATGAAGCTCGGCGGCGAGGTCTTGGTATTTCTTTCGATATTTACCAGCGTCCTCAGGGGAGAGTGCGAAGGAGGGCTCTTCTGGGACCCATCCTGTAAGATGGTATTCTGGCAGTACCGCTAGTGCAGCACCCTGATCAGCAGCGACACGGATCTGCTCGGCAGCATGTGCAAAATTATGTTCAGCGTCAAGGGGCTGTTTAGCATGTAAGTGTCAGTCAAATAAGAGGATTATACGTTGGGAGCAGACCTTTGGCTTCATCTGAACAAGAGCCACCTTAAAAGAAGGACTTGGTATAGTAACAGCCATGATTGATAAGATTTAGATGCTGGAGCAACATAAAAGCGCGGGCTCCCTTGGTAAAAGATAGGTCAAGTGGAACCTGGACCACTCGGCAAACATGTCTTCAGATAACCAAGGCCAGGCGACAGTAGCCGTGATCCTGTGCCGTAGCCATGGCATAGCATTTGCTTAGGACTTCCATTTATGGTCTTGATTTCCTTCTCTAATTAATACCGAGTCTGGTAAGGATTGGTGGAGCATCGTGAGTCTCGGGAACGATATGCGATGGCGATTTCCTTGGGAATATTATCCATTGCTTCGGATCGGATACGAAATGAGATGGACAAGATAAGAGAAGCAATTCTTGATGAGGGAGTGTATGTTTTTAGTAATATTATCATGAGACAGGTTTGCTTGGGATAGCCGGAGATGTCTTGGAGACTTAGGGGACGGGTCACGGATATATCTGGGCTGAGTTCCACTTTGGAACTAGTTCATCACGAAACATATATGCTGTTTTCTTGTGCTCTGGATCGCCAAACCAAGCCATAACTCATAGACAGCATTATTAGGAATCAGTTCACAGCATTATAGTACACAATGGTTTACACGCTGCAATGTTACCTCGAGGCTGAAGCCGAGTCCCATATCTGGACACTGGTCGCGTCACGTGATGACAGCCCCTCTTAACTCCACACCACTCCATCTATCTGCACCTTGCCATCTCCACTCATCAACGCGGATACATCCAAACGGGTCGTCATGCTGTCCTCATCATACGCACCAGCACCAAAAACAATCACCAGATCACGCACTGGCTGTGCCGTCTGCAAATCCAAGAGAGTATGGCTGCCCCTCCCGCTCATCCGAGCCCTGCCTGACCCCTAAGTAGCTCAAATGCGATGAGTCCAAGCCCGCGTGTTCGCGCTGTGTGAGACTGGGTATCCCATGTCCTGGTTATCAAAAGCCGCTGCGATGGAAAGCTGGCTCCAAGTCTCCGAAGGATGTCGCGGAAACACTGAGGAGCGATGTCACTGTTGAGCCGCAGCCGAGCTCGGCATATGTGCCTTATCAGACTCAGCCGGCTGAGCAGTTTGTTAACAATTTCTATGATCCGGAACTTATGGATCAACTCAACGAAGCTATGAATCCCGGATGCGTTGATACGCAAGGCCAAGAAACGCTAGATACAGCTTTGCCTCTCATGCAATTCCCGGATGACGTGTTGCAGCTCTATCCGGAACAGGCGCTTGGACAGACACCTGATACCATAGGTCAAGGGTCCACCGATGAGAGACTTTGGCCTGTCGCTACCATTACTCCAACACAGCACATTCCGCCAGCGCAAACGACCTCTCGAGCCTTGACTAGACAGGAGCCTCAAAACCAAACCGTCGAGACTGTTGGCGAGATGCCGTTGGCTCATGCCCTTCAGGACTATTCGTCTGTCTTGGTAGAGTACTATTTCAAAGAGGTTTGCGGTATGATGTCTTGCTATGATAGCCCAATGAACCCGTACCGAACTACGATCTCAAACATGTGGTCTGGATCTCAATCACTTTACTACATCACGCAAAGCATGGCAGCTGCTTGTCTATCCGAAGTATCACCGAATTTCACACCAGTGGGTCGTCAGCTTCGAGATCAAGCCATGATCTGTTTATCACGAGAAGCCAAGATTGCTCAACTCGAGACATCATCTTTACTTGCTTTAGTTATGTTGGGGATGAGTCTTTCGTGGCATGATCCCAGTAGTCTTGGCCAACTGCAATTCGACGTTCTATCCCGGATGGTTCAGTCCGCCGAGGCCCGTGGCGACGCCTTAGCAGTCGCCGACAAGAAAAAGGAATTCTTCTTTTATAACTCCCTTGTTTACTGGAAAATGTTGCTTTCCTTTGTCACGGACGTGGATTCAAGCACAAGACATGCTCAGCCTCAACCAGCACCTCCAGAATGTCTCGACTTGCAAGAACCGCGTATGCCTCACCCGCAGACAGGAATTGGTATTGAAGTCCAAGAACTCGTTGCCAAAGTGGGAAGTCTCGTACGAAAGGAACGAAAGAGGATTCGTTCACGGCGATTTGTTTCCCAGGAGGACATCCAGCGTGCTCAAGAAGCTATGATTGCCTCGGACCAGCTGCACTCTGAGTTATGCGCAATTCGGCTGCCAACAGAGAACGACATTGTTGATGCTGGTGATGACATGACTCCAGCTAACCATCTAGTCAGCATTGCTGAAGCTTATCGATGTACGGGTTTGCTTCAGTTGTATCGCAACTTTCCGGATCTTCTGGTACCTTACATACAATCTGGAAGCCCAAACAGTCAAGCGTTCCACTCAGGATCTCCAGATGCTGCGAATAATTACCCAGATGATAGAACATTGGCAGATACGTGGTTGACGTGTCTAGCTCTTCACGTGCTCGACCTAGTCAAGGATATCCCGACTACGTCTAGAAGCAGATCTATTCAACCACTTCTATTCGTGAGTATCTGCAGCGAGATGTCTTTGAACAGATCATACTGCGGAATTTCGAATTTACAACAACCTCCCGTGGCAAGCATCGCGACTAGCACAAGGTTCAGAGTGCCTCTGGCTGGTCTTGATGTACTGCAAGCCAGAAAGACTATCATTTCACGTCTTTCTGCTTTTGAGAATATTTTAGCAGCAAAGCCCATTCGCCAGATGTTGACGCTTGTCAAGAAGACGTGGTCTTGCATGGACGAGGAGAAGCAGGATGTGTATTGGATGGATGTCATGATGGAGAATGGGTATGAGACTTTGATGGGATAGGATCTGCAAATTGCGATTAGTTTTAACTTACATAATGACGATGCTTCGGGCTATTAGAGGCGCGACGGTATTATGATTGAACTTTGTTTATATCCAGAGTCGCAATTGTATTTGTTGATCGCGTGCGGCAAAGTTAAATGTTAGTGATGTCGTAGTGCGAGTGTCATTCACGTGGATCTACAGACTCGCAACCTTAACTTATTAGTTAACCTTAGATGTAGCTTAAACTCTACCAACGCGCCTCACGACAGATCGTACTCGAATCAATCATTTGCAAACGTCTAGCCTTCAATTTTAGACCCGTGAGAGTTTCCGCCACAGAGATCATATCGCATACGACTATACTGCTCGTAGGTAATGAGTCGCAACATCAGTATCCCGCCAACACCACCTTATCGTCGTAAACAATGCAGCGAATCACGCAGAGGCAGTGGGATGAGAGGGATCAATAGTTTCTGAGGGATTTAGACCCTGCAGCAAGTTACTATTATAGATGTATGACAAACTATGGTCTGTTGGTGTCCACTTGTCTGTTTGGGGGGAAACACCCGCTGAGCTTAGCCATTTGCAGGCGATGCAGCCGCCGGAAGCACCGCGATCTGCTGTAGTCCCTACACCATGGAATTCGGCCTTCTGACCCTCTTTGGGCATGGAATATTACAGTGGTCTTCTAGCCGACCTCTCCGCTGGGAGACCCCATGTTAGCTTGTAGTGCAGGGACCATTGAGTAATGTACTTATAACAATGTTACGTCGCTCACGTCAGGTCAAATTGAAGGGGATCACCATCATCGACATCTTCAATCATGGCTCGTGGTCTTCTCACTCTTTGCGTCAGCGCGCTTCTCGCTACGGCGAGCGCTGTAAAGCCCGTCGTCAAGCCCGCAGATGTGGTCTTCGTCAATGGCGAGATCTACACCATGTGTCCGTCTAACGGACATGCATCAGCTCTCGCTGTGCGCGGCGGAAAGATTGAGTACGTCGGCAGCAAGAAATCCGCCGACAAGTACATTGGCAAGAACACAAAGGTCATTGATCTCAAGGGAAAGATGGCCATGCCTGGCCTTGTCGACTCGCACATGCACGTTCTCTCAGGTGGCCTGTTTCTTCTCAAGTGCGATCTGAGCTACCAGACGCTGCCAATTGAGGATGTGATAGAGCACATCCAGGGTTGCATTGACGGCGAGACTGGCAAGTCGGATGATGATTGGCTTGAAGTTGTCAACATGGACTATGCTGGTCTTGTTGAGAAGAGCGGAAATGTTGGAAAGAAGCAGCTTGACAAGCTCAACACCAAGCGACCCATCATCATCCGATCCAGCGACTACCATACCGTTCTCGCCAATTCGCGCGCTCTGGAGCTCTCCGACATCGACTCCAGCACCAAGGACCCCGCCGATGGCAAGATTGTTCGTCTTCCTGGTAGCCAGGAGCCCTCTGGCGCTCTCTCAGATGGCGCTTCTGCCCTCCTCGCTGGTCCTCCTCCTCCCACTGCTGAGGAGAACGTCCAGGCTGGTCGCGCTGCTCTCAAGCTTCTTCGCGAGGCTGGTATCACTACCTTCCAGGAAGCCGCTGCTGGTGAGGAGCATCACACTCTCTTCAGCACCATCAAGGCTGAGGGTGGCCTCTCTGCTCGCGCGTACTTCGACTACCGCATTGAAGCGCCCAAGTCAATCGACGGGGTTCCCGCGCTCGTCAAGGATGTCGTCAAGAAGCTTACTCCTTGGCACGACAACAAGGCCATTGGTCCCAAGCCAACACTCAAGTGGCAGGCGATCAAGGCCTTCATCGACGGTGTCATCACTTATCCTGCCAACACCGCTGCTCTGATCGATCCTTACTGGGCGCCCGTCAACAGCTCCAACCTCAATGGCAAATGGGCTCCCGATAAAGACTCCCTCAACAACCCTTACTGGAACCCTGCTGTTCTCACCAAGACCCTCGAGCTTCTCTTCCTTGCTGGCTTTGACGCTCAATTGCACGTCGATGGCGACCTTGCTGTCCGTGTCGGTCTCAATGCTGCTGAGTCGTTCCGCAAGAAGTACCCCCGCAAGGATTTCCGTCTCGGCCTCGCTCACGATGAGTTGTCGCATGAGAAGGACTGGCCTCGCTTTGCTAAGCTCAAGGTCGATCCCATTGTCAGTTACCAGTGGGCGCAGCTCAGCTCATTTTACATCCCCAACACGTTCAAGTCTCTCGCCGACTACCGCAAGGACAATCTTCAGGCCTGGGCTGAGATTGAGAAGGCGGGTCGACCTCTTGTCTATGGAAGTGATTGGCCTGTAAGTATCGCCATTTTTTCGCATCTGAGACACGTCTAACACAAACAGATTGATCCTCTCGATGAGTTCCTCGCACTCAAGGTCGCCGTCACCCGCTCCGGTGATCCTCAGAACCCCAACTCCCCCGCATCTCAAGGCCCTCCCTTTGACGGAAAGTTTCCCGGCAACGGAATCTCCCGCACATCCGCTCTTCAGTCCATTACCATCAACGGTGCCCGTTTCCTCCGCGCGGACAAGCAGATTGGCTCTCTCGAGGTAGGCAAGCTCGCAGACATTATCATCCTTGAAAACAACTTCTTCAAGGTCCCCGAGTCCAGACTCGGCCGCCAGAAGGTTCTGCTTACCATGGTCGGCGGTGAGGTGGTTTATGTGGCTGACGGGCAGAACTTTGGCGTCAAGGCCAAGTTCCCTAACGACGACAAGACCAGCGCTAAGCTCGCCCGTCGAACTATCGGTGGCTTCAACGCCAACGCGCTGTCAGAGAGGGCCAAGGCCGATGCGGCCAAGCTTCGAAAGCGCGGCACTTGCGTTCATAAGCATTAGGCCAGAGTTAGCAAGATGGGCTGGTAGGACATGTACGAGTCACTACATTACATATAGAACTTTTAATAATTGAAGCAATTTACAAGATGAAGTGATGTGCTGATTCAAAGCGTAACAATAGTCGTCTTGGCTGCGGAGTCTCGAAGGACAAAGCAACCGCAAGATCCGAGTCAACTCCCTTGTTCCGCTGCACAATCTATCGGCTGACTGCGGCCGATCACAAGGATTCACCTGCAGAACCAATAGGTACGCGAAATGGTTGCTCTCGTTCATGCTCGTTTTATGAGTTCGGGCCTATCGGGGGTAGAGGATGACTGTTGGTGGGCGCGCGACCGTCAGCCAACATCAACAAGGAGGACCCGGCACATATCTGCATCAACGGGTAGGATCCGCTGCATCCGCCTATCGGTCTATGCCAGTTCTGGAACACACTAACGCGGAACTTTATGACATTTGTTGGAGTTAACGGCCCAGAACTGAGCTGGCGATATTGCCGCTTTGAGTAAGGGGTAGGGAGGGACTTCTGGTTAGACCATCTGTTCGTTTCAGTAGTCGGAAGAAGACCAACAAGAGTTCCGATAATGAGACATTGTCCGTGGGGACTCTGCAAAATGACCCTTTTGCCTGGACGAATGTTCGAAAACAGGAGTGCCCCTCTCATGGTGTGACTTGTTGCTTTTCAGCTCTGTAGCTTATGTGCTTTTTCGCTTCAGTTGTGGCTAGATCCCCGACTCATGCAGATTCTTGGCAATAAACGTGGATGATCGACTGATATCACATCACATCAGGTCGATCATTTGCTCGTCCCGACTCAGCTCAGCCCTACTCACCCTTCGGAATGAAGGCTTTTTCGATATCTCGGTTCCGCAGTGAGTCTCGACTAAAGCCAATGGTGCTACTGCCACCCACTGAACAAACAGGGCTTGACGATGAGATGCGTTAAACTCGTCACGTAACGAGATTCCACTTCAAGCGAGGTGCCCGTAGCGTGAACTCTAAATGTTCAGCCTGAAGCCTCTAACGGCGCCACTTGATAGATAAGCTTACAGTCAAGCTCAAAAAACCGGGGGATTTCCGTTAGTCCACGATTGCCAGGGTTAGCCTTAGCCTTGGACTGAGCTATCGCCGGCTTTATTTTAGGGGTTTTATCATCTTTATCCCCCAGCAACTTTCGTGACGATCATTCTGCGTTTTCGTCTACTCTGTTATAACACATTGCATTGCATGGTCCGAACCGAAACCATAGACGCTCTTTATTTCTTTGCTTTTTCGTTTGTTTCTGTTTAATGCTGCAGTTTCGTCTGGAGTCTCACAATGGTCTCTGCGCCGTCGGGCGCCGCTGTGCTGGTAAGGTCCCCCTATATTAACCCACTGAATTTAGCCTCTAATCCACCACTTTAGGCAGTGAACTTCATCCTTATTACGCTGGCCGCTGCCATCATCGGTGCTCGAATCTACCTACGACTCGTTATACAGAAACAGAAGCTCGTCGCTGCAGATTGGTTACGGGTTGCAGCATGGATATCGGCCTTTGTTACGGCGTCGTTCGACATCATTTACATGAAGGAGGATGTGTTGAGGCCCGAGATCAACTACACCCTTGTTAACTGGGATGTCCCACCAGAGAAGCTATCGAGAGTGCTACGGGTGAGTATCATCATCTGAACCGAAACAACATGAAGCTGATGACATTGTAGTACATGTGGGCCAGTGTCATTCCCTTCTTCGTGACCTTCTACCTCTGCAAGGCGTCTCTTCTCGTTGTATATCTCCAGCTGTTCCCACCGTTCATGACCAAGAGAAGGACCGTTCTTTGGAGTGTCGTTGGTTATTGTGCATGCGCATTGATCGTGTCACTATGCCTGCAACTATTCCTCTGCTTTCCGATCAGACGAAACTGGTACGTTTGTTTGCCTCATCCTTCCTCAACTCTTCTAACTCATACGCAGGTCGATTTTGGGACCGGAGCCATCCTGTGATGACTTTGCCTTGGTCACTATATTCCAGGTTGCTTGGACGCTGCACTTTGTTGGAAGTCTTTTGCGTAAGTCTTCCAGCCCTGTTAGAACTCATTGGTACTAATACTTGCATAGTCTTTGTTTTACCATGGCTAGTTCTTTATAAGCTCAACATGCGGAAGAGGGTCAAGATCGGTGTCTACTGTGTTTTCCTTCTCGGAATAATCGACATTGCATTCTCCCTCACGCGCTTCTTGACAATCCAACTCACAGTTGTCGGAGACTTCCGTTCCATCACAACAATTGGTGGGTTATAGCATGTTTCCAGTAAATCTCATCTAACAAGTCACAGAACTCTGGAGTGGACTCGATGTTTACATCGGCCTCATCATTGCCTGCCTTCCAGCTCTCCGGCCATATCTCCGTAGAAAGGGTTCCAAGTACGATTACAACTACAACACATCCGGCCGACCAAACAACTCCTCTGGCGCACCAGTTCGCAGAGCAGCACAAAGCGGCTTCGAAGAAATCGACGAAACACCATCTTTAGAGGGGGACCCTGGTCCTAGCCCATGGACAGGATCACATTCGCCGGAGCTCACGGCAGGCTGGAGTGATAAGAAGAGCAACAGGAGCGATATCGAGCTTGTTAGTCTCGATGTAACGGCTAAGGATAGGACGATTGTATAAAATGAGATCATGTACATAGAAATCAACTAATCACACTGTTCATATTCATATCGGAACGACTGTTTAATTTGCAGACTTGAAATTCAGGGTGAGCTAAATCTGCGAGTGAGAGGCTCGAACGATGCTCGGGTAAAAGCGTCAGGGGAAGAAAGTAATCCAGAATCGACCAACATCCCTCACCCCTGTGAAGGAATGCATTGGCTTGTCTTGGCATTCAGGGATATTGACTCGCAGGTCGGCCCTCCTCTGCCAGATGATGCGATTGGTTAGGCTAACAGAGGTATGAGACAATGTGAAGAGAAGAGAATTTGGACAGAGAGGACTACACAGACATTTCACATATTATAGCTGTAAGAATTATATCATAATGGAAGATAGTAGTTTATAAATTGCAGTGATGATTGTAAGCACAAGTACTTTGTTTTCCTGCGACATCTTGCATGTCTTATTCCCGAGCCCAATCGGAGAATTAAAACTCCGACATATCTAAACCTGCTTCAACTCCAGACTAACAAACAACCGACATCATCATCTGCAAAATGGAAGCTTCACTTCCATACCACGAGCCTTCTATAACTTTCATTGCCATTCTGTCGAGCTTTCTTCTTCTTTTGAGTTTGATTAATTATGGCCTCGATAAGATAGCATATTGCGGTCTAATTGGCCAAATAGCGCTAGGTATAGCTTGGGGAACACCAGGTGCAAAATGGCTCTCTCGGGAGGTTGAAGATGCTATAGTTCAGCTTGGGTACCTCGGGCTCATCCTTCTAGTCTTTGAAGGTAACTCGGATACATTCTTGCATGGAATACGCTCTAATTTGCGCTATAGGCGGTCTGTTAACATCTTTCAGATCTCTCAAGGCTAATCTTGGCCTTTCATCTATCGTGGCTACGACTGGAATTGTTCTTCCAATCGGCCTCTCTTTTGCAGTTATGTCCATGCTTAATGCAACCCCATTGCAAGCATTTGCTGCTGGTGCTGCCTTGTGCTCTACTAGTCTCGGTACGACATTTACTATCCTAGGCACAAGCGGTCTCTCAGCAACGCGTCTCGGCGTTGTTTTGACAAGTGCTGCCATGATGGATGATGTCATAGGCCTCATCATGGTCCAGGTTATTTCAAACCTCGGTGGTGATGCATTTGATGCCATAACAGTCGTCAGACCTGTCGCTGTGTCTCTTGGTTTTGCTATCATCATTCCTGTTCTTTGCAGATTTATCGTTCTGCCACTTACTATTCGACTCAATGCTTTCCGAAGGGCCAATCCTACTTCTAGAATTTCAAAGACTTTCGCTATGAGTCAGACTGCTTTTGTCATTCATACGGGATACCTGCTCGGGATAGTCATTGGTGCCACTTTTGCAGGCACTTCAAGTCTCTTGGCTGCTTATATAGCTGGTGCAACGATCAGTTGGTGGGATTCTGATGTTCCTCATCTTGAAGCTCAAGAGGGCAGAACCAAGGCCACCGAAGCTACGGGAGAGAGTGTGCTTACCCAAGAGTTGACGACCCAAGAACCAGTCCCAGAGAGTAGCGTTCGTCCAAAGGTCATGGAAGGCGGTTTGGGTGCCGACATCTTTCATTACTACTATGAACCTGCCCTTCAACGCATCCTCAAGCCTTTCTTCTTCGTAAGTGCCCCCAGCTGTAGTCCTTTTCAGGCAAATCTAACTTGGACCAGGCCTCTATTGGATTTTCCGTCCCCATCACAAAGCTATTCACAGGTCCCATCGTATGGCGTGGCGTCATCTACACCATCCTTATGATATTTGCTAAACTTGCCTGTGGTCTTTGGCTTATGTCTTTCACAAACCCCTTCCGGGCTCTTGTACAGCTTTCTCATAGACTTACGCCTAAGCTCAAAAAGTCTTCTAAAGGATTGGTGCCTGGTGCTCAATGTGCAGACAACCCATCACCTCGCGATGGGGCCAGCGCAGCGCAGGAAGGAGAAGAACGTGATGCCATTCCTCTGGAACCCATCACTGACACAGATACATCTCAGGTGTCTCCGCAAGTGCGTAACTCGACACCTAAACCCGAAAAGGCTTTGTCTCTGTATCCAGCATGTATCGTTGGTATTGGCATGGTAGCTCGAGGTGAGATCGGATATCTGATCTCGGCACTGGCTGAGAGCAAAGGCATCTTTGGTGCAACGGCGGATGGCCAGTCCTCAGAGATCTTTCTGATTGTTACCTGGGCTATCACGCTCTGTACGATCATTGGACCTATATCTGTGGGATTGATCGTGAACAGAGTTAGAAAATTGGAGAATGGAAGTCTCAAGGAGAAGGGTGAGGGAAAGAAGAATGTTCTAGGGGCCTGGGGAGTGAGCTAGACTTCTCGCGACATGACCTTTGGGGTGACAGGGTTTTCACTTTGTATACATGCATTCGGAGTATATTGTCTAGGCAGCAGAGCCACGTTCATGGCGAGATGACTCGTTCAAACTCGGGGCGTTGTCATTGAGGAAAGGGGTTTATCGGCGAAATAACATTAACGGTATTTCACAGTGTACAGGGCATCCAAATATAGTGATATGATTCTTCGTTTACTATTCTCATGTGTCTATACTAGCTGTCAATTATCAAGTCTCACTAAATTACTATAGCGAAACGCGAGCAGACTGTGATGCCCCGACACTCAGCGCCTCCTGACTCAAATCCACCCAAGGCGATGATTCTCGAGGTCCAGCCACCGGCGTTTGATTTGAGCTTTGTCTCATTTTGTTCAGCGCTTGGAATCCACCTCTGATACTATCCGCCTCGTATCCTTTGGCCCTCAAGACACTGGTTGCGACTCGAGCACTATCACCATCGTAACATGTGAGAAGAACTCTTTTTCCGCTGAGAAGAGACTGTAATTCTGCTCCGGGAGTCTTGAAAGCCCCTTCGAGGTTCTTCCAAAGCGATTCCAGTAGCTTGGCGTTAGAGAATGGGCTCGGTGTACCGCCTTGGACGAAAGGCATATTGACAGCTCCTGGTAGATGGAACATGCTGAAATCATCAGGCTGGCGTAGATCGATTATCTTAGTGTCCTGCTTAGATTTTAGGATGCTCTGCAAGTCGACGGTGTTGACGGATCCAATCTTGGGGTCGGCAAGAACCATGTCGAGAAGCGCTCCTCGGTCGACGTCGAAGAATGCATCGAGAGCCTCAGATGCTGATTTCTCCCACTTCTCATCATATCGATACAAGTCAACTGTCAGAAGGTCCTGTACTAGCGTTAGCTCGTCGATACTAAAACCTCAACATCACCTACCTCATTCTTGATAGAAGGGAAATAGCTCTCTCCAAGCTTATCAAAGTACTCGTTGATGTACTGGTAAGGCAGGTCACAGCACAAGAACACACAGTTAATAGTCCCATCTGGTCCAGCCAGGGCTGAAAGAGAACCTTCAGTCTTGCGCTTTTCTATAAGCTGATACAGACCCTTGAGGTTGAAACCTGAAGACGGTCCACAGACGATGCCGTTTCGGCAGAGATCTAACGACAAGGAGAAAGAGTTGTGAGAGTCGACTTCTTCGATGTGATCGACTGCCCGCTTCCAGGGGAACTGGACCGGGGCCATAAGAGCGAAGGATCGTGGGCCAGGGACTCGATCGCCGGGTGCTGTGCAAACACTGAGCCACCATAGTCAGTATTGATGGACATCGTCATGCGAATGGTGGGTTGACTGACCCAAGTCGATATACTGTAGGCTTTGCGTCTTTGAAGTATGTGCCAAGTCCAGTCATAGTACCTGTATCTCGTTAGTCAACTAACTTGATAAAGGATTATCTTGGCGTACCTGAGGTTCCCATGCCAGCGCAGATGACGTTGATTTCTGGTAACTGCTTATAAATTTGCGGACCCGTCCACTTGACATGGGCTTTCCAGTTCTGTTCTAATGTTAACAATAGCCTCGCTTCATGAATGGCTAGAGACCTACGAGATCGTTCTCATATTGGTTCGGGTTGATGATAGCTGCATCTGACTCTTGAGCGAGCCTTTGAGCTGCTCTGATACCACCGCGTTCGTCGAGAGGTTCTGGCTGGGATGGGCCACCGAATAGTGTACTATAGTTATGACGCGTTAGATGAAACCCGCTTAGATTGCCAAGGGCGGCTTGGTAAACTCACATGTCAATACCAAAGAACTGCATTAGTCTAAGCTTAGTTGAGCTCGTCTTGTTACTCAAGAATGCTCTAACGTCATCGACACCATGAATAGCTCGCGAAATCAAGGACATGGACAGGACAGTCGATCCAGAGCTGTACTCAACAACAGCATTTGTCTTTCCGGGTACGACACAATTCTGAAGAAGGTTCAAGGCTATCGTCCAATCAGCCAAGTATACGAAATCCATAATAAGGCTACGTACCGGGCATCGCTTTGACGTTGTTTGCAGGATGCATGCTCATCATCTTGGCGTATATACGCACTCCATCTTGACGGTACGGATTGAGCGAATCTGGAATCTCAACAAGTGGTAACGGCGGTGCTGATTCTGGATCGAAGTACTTCTGAATCGAGTCTTGTCCCTTGTACACGTTGAGGGGGTTGGGGCTGGCCATGTTGGAATAAGGTTATGGCTTGGAGACTGCAGAAGTTGAACCAACAGATCTTCACGGGTGCCAGCTCTCTATATAAGTCGTCGTACATCGCAGGCTTGCCAGCCCTTTCGAATTGGCCATTGGATGGCAGCAGGCTTTGCTCTGCCTCTGCATAAAGCGTGGGATGTCTGGCCGAACAACGCATCTTTTTCTCGAGTGTAACGGTATACCAATCAGAAGACCTGATATCCACACTATTTCATGAGTCGTTTCTTGAGATCTTCGGCAGATCAAGTGAGTATCGTGCATAGAGAGAATGGGGGTCACTTAGTGAAGTCGCTCTAAAGGGAAGCTCGTTGAAGTGTTTTACTTGAATTTTCCTACTGATCGACAGATTTTCATCTCTAAATGGATTTGATCTGACGGATTTCTAATAGAGCTGCTTTAGTCAAGCAGGTCATTAAGGTTCTTGATGCTTGTTTTGATGATGCATTGGAGACTTGAAGTGGCGCATACGAGAAATTGACCATCAGGGTGGTGCCATTCATGAGATTACACGCATATGGGCAAGATGATTGGCCAGAGATTACTCCTACGAGGAACTTTTACTCCCTATTACGAGTGTGATTTGCAATAGCCTCGGTTATTCCCGCAAGCTTGTATCAGCCTTGGGAGAAAAGGACCCTGATAGATTTCCATCTGCGCGGCTCAAGGTGGAGATGCTTAATATCATCCATAATTAAACTACTTCTAGAAACACCTTGATAGATATTGTATTACTTCTTTGTTTTCTTCTCGAACCCTTTTAAAATATTCTTGTTTTTGTTTTGTAAAAAAGCTATTGTTACTGAGAAAGACCTGTGAGAAAGTCTGTTGAGCATCGTGAAAGCCTCAGAGTCATCAACGAGCATGTTTATCGCGAATTTTCGCAAATATGCTCAACTAGCTCGTATGAGAAAGTATAGTGGCGTGTTGAGAGCCGTCTTTAATCCGCGTTGCAACCTCGTTCTTTGCCAAAACCACACTGTTGCAACCTTAGTTGCCGATCACTAGCGATGACACCTTCGCGTCAATCTAAGAGCCAATCGCACCAGGCTTTCTTAGGTTACGACATTTTAACTTACATAAAAACCATTCATAACAACAAAAGGGGCAATAATAGCTCAAGGTACACAGCACGGTAGTTGGACGGTAGTTGAAGCGGTGTACCGAGAAAACAACCTTGTTTCAGCCAAAAGGGTTGCTCAATGCCGATCCCTGAGTAAGTTCGAGGGAGGTAGAACGCTGCCACAAAGGGACTTGTTCACCGTCAAGGTGGCTCCCATCTTGCCATCAGGATTAAAGGAGCTCCCACTGCATTTTCGCTCCTCTCGGCGCTTAGACGGTGGATTCGTCGCGACACCATACACAATGGCAGAAACTCGTGAGCCAGACACCAACGCGGTCATGAGCCGTCATACGGGCTCAGCGAACACTATTGTTGTCGATTCAGGCGACAATGAGAAGACCCATGAGTTCAATGAGCAGACAAATTATGTGCCCAAGCGGGCCATCATTACAGTAAGTCCTCAACAACAATGATATCGTCATGCTAAGTAGGTCTGCAGATATTCCTGGCATGCGCAAGTGTAGATTTGCTGGCGTTGATGGACCAGACTATGCTGGCAACCAGTTTATACATCATCGGAAATGCTTTGGGTTCAACGGCCCAGGTCTCATGGATCGCAAGTGGATATTTTATGTAAGCTTCATCAGCGTTGGTGCGAGACTATGCTAACAATACCAGAACTTCAACCGTCGGGCAGCTCATGTACGGGAGATTATCTGATATATGGTCTCGCAAAATCATCCTACTATTGGGCCTTGCGATATTCTTCGTCGGATCACTGGCCTCATCCTTGGCACAGTCTGTCTTGCAACTTACAATCTTCCGAGCCTTTACAGGTATTGGAGGTGGTGGGCTTATGACAGTTGCGCAGCTCATAGTGAGCGATGTCGTTCCTCTTCGGGAGAGGGGGAAGTATCAAGGGATATTGGTGAGTTTACTCTAACCGAAGCTTGTATGATCAAGGCTAACAATACCCCAAGGGTGCCGTCGTTGCTCTCGCAAATGGCATAGGTCCTGTCATTGGGGGTGCACTCTCGTCGAGTTCTGCGGACTCATGGCGATGGATCTTCAGGATGCAACTACCATTGACGCTCTTGACAACGCTTTGCGTACTATTCTTCATGCCCTTGAAGAAAGTCGAAGGAGATTGGAGAATGTGAGTTCCAGCATGGAATGCTAGGGTTCCAACTGACGTGATACATAGCAAGCTCAAAGCCGTTGACTTTCTGGGCATATTTCTCGCCTTGGCTGGGATGACTGTCGTCATTCTGGGGTTGACCTGGGGAGGAAAAGAGTATTCTTGGAATTCCGCTCAGGTTATCACAACATTGGTGGTGGGCACAGCTGCATCCGTTGCTTTCATGCTATGGCAGTGGAAAGGCCCTCGATATCCATTGATACCCCGTAAGAATCTCCATGCTACAACGCAAAGCTTTCTCTGACATCAATTCAGTGCACATCTTCAAGTCAAAGATCGTCAACGGTGCATGCCTAACCATGGCTATCAATGGTTGGAACTTTGTCATGCAAGTTTATTACATCCCCTCCTTCTACCAACTCGTCTACAACTACTCCGCCACCAAATCAGGAGTAATGCTTCTCCCCATCACACTCCTCCAGACAGCCAGTAGCACTTTGTCCGGACTCATCGTACACTGGATCGGTCGGTACCGTGAGTGCATCCTGTTTGGCTGGTTATGCTGGGGCATAGGTCTTGGCTTAATGTCAACTCTTGATGAAAACACTGGGATTGGAAAACAAATCGGTTATTCGGTACTTATTGGAGTGGGTGTTGGTAATACGCTGCAGCCGTGAGTCGGAATTGCGACCATCAGATAGGCTTGACTGACTGTGATAGTGCGCTCATTGCTACGCAAGCTGGGGTGGAGAGGCGTGATATGGCTGTTGTCACATCATTCCGCAAGTAAGTGACAAGCCCACGACGTAATCTGGAGACAAGTCTGACCAAGCATGATAGTTTCGTGAGAAACTTGGGGGCTACACTAGGACTTGCAGTCTGCGGGACAGTTCTGTATGTCAAGCCAAGGAACATTCTGACAAACGTTCGCTGATGTTAGTCTAGGAACAACGTCTTAGCAGGTTCTTTATCCTCCCTAAACCTAGATGGACATGACTCAAAGACATTGCTCGGCAACCCTCAGACATTTCTAGACACAGTCTCACAAAGTGAAGCTGAAAAGATCCGCTCAGTTCTCATCCCAGCATACAGACAAGGTTTCCGCATAATATTTCTTATAGGCGCAGGCGTCGCAAGCCTTGCATTCGTGATAGCGTTTTTCCTGATGCCACAGGTTGATCTTACTCGACCGGACGACTCCCGGCTCAAGGAGGAAGGTCGCAAGGCTTATGAGGAGAGAGGGAAAAGTGCGGTGTAGTGCTGGTGACGCCAGAATTACCTGTCCTTCGTTTCTGCTTTTATGGGGGGGCTTTGGGTACACGAACCTGACGAATCTTGTAGACAGGGTCAATCCTTGGCTATCAACACTCGTTTTATAATTTTTACGGTCAGTGTAACTAGACTGACGGTATATAACGGTCAACCGTGTGTTTCGCCCCCATATGTTGGCCTGGTGATGGGTTAGGGAATTCGCCACTTCCTTGTAAGGCTGCAAGACCTTGCAGGTCACAATTTCTTGTTGATAGAAGACAAAAGGCACGAAATACGGTTCTGAGCGCCGAACTGGGAATTGTGTATTGAGTTAAAGTCAGCGTCTCTCCATATCTATCTCATCTCTACGAGTTCCCACTACACGAACAGGAATTTCAAGCTGAGAATTAAGAAATAGGACCATAAGGGCCTCTGCCTATTCATTACGGTGACAGTTATCAGCTGATAGGTTTGCCTTTTCTTTCTCTCCAGACCAGACGCGGTGGCTGAGATCTGGAGCTGAGGCATGATGAGCTATTTTTGTTCTCAACATTACTTACTTCACTGCTTAGCCGCGTACCAGATGAGGCAAAGATCGATGTTCAGGCCGAGCCTGTTTGAACCCTCCATGTCTCCCATCATTCTGACAGGGGTGGAGTTCTAGGTTTATGTGGTCCTGGAACTGTTGAGCTGAAATGGAGTTGAACACAACACGAACGGTCTCGAATGTGTTCTTGTCACTCTCAATAGAGTAAAGAACAACATCACTAATTTTGTTTTCTTATTTCTTAGGGTACAACTGCAGGCATCCTTTGCGGTTGAGTCCCCCTTGACAGCGGCGAGCCCTTGACTTGGCGCGCCAAGAAACCACTTGCGGTCTTCTCCCGTAAGCTCTGCACCAGTAAAATATCGTCTTGACTCATATGTCTCACTGTCTAAAGTATATAACCCCTGGTAATGTAAAGATAACCCGTTCCGTAGTCATAATGTCGGGTTCCTCCCACCCTTTTAGAACATGCGGCTATTATGACGATCATTTTACAGTTCGACTAGTGGACGACCCAATCACCTCTAGCGGAGGGGGACGGCCGAAGTTGATGCTATTGGCTTCTCTGCAGGATATGCTGAAGGTACAGGGCTCTCATGCGCTCCTCGGAGAAAAGACTGGGGTTGATATGCGGCCGTTGACAGACGTTGAAGTGATGGCGGCACGAGGCAAGCGGCCAATGGTAGGTCTCACGGTCTCGGACAAGTCCCTTACTGTGATTGACCAGGGGGGGCTTTGTCAGACTGCACTGATATACCTCACGTCGACTCAGCTGAATTGTGCTTGGCTTGATGTAGTCTTTCCTTCTTTTTCTCTAGAGCAGATACCTTTTAGGGTAAACCGTGCCAACCGTCCTCGAACTCGAACTACAACTCCTCAGAATCATCTAAGTAATGGCCGAGTTTAGCCAAAGCCATCAACGTCCTCTCCTCCCTGCCCCCGAACTACCTCCCGGTCCTGCATCCCGCCTTGTCCTCCAACGTTACCCAAGAGTAGGTGTCACGGTTGCTTGTGAAACCTGCCGCAAGCGAAAGATCAGGGTTAGTCCATCATTCGAATCCTTCTGGAGCATGTATCTAACCATTTATCGCAGTGCAATGGGAATCGACCGCGGTGTAATGGCTGCGTTCGGGCGGGTACCGAATGCAGTTATGCGCCCATGAATAGAGATCACGACTTACGACAACGTTACGAGAATCTACAAACTGAAAAGACGGAGTATCAAAGGCTTGTCAACTTGCTACGATTACGAGACCACAAAGAAGCGAATGTCATTCTCGATATGCTCCGCCAAAATACGAGCGTACACGAGGTTCTTCGTCAGGTTGAGCACGGAGATATGCTATGCGGGCTATCCCTTGTGTCTGAAGATAGGTATGTTATATTATTCTTTATTTCTTAGCCCTGCGAATTCCGTAGTCATGCGCAGAGGCCTTATGACTGACTCTATTCTTAGAGTATGTAATAGCTCGAACATGTTACGGGCCGTCAAGAGCCCTCAGTTGCTGCCATCGGATAGCGACTGAGCTGGCTTTTCAACACACTCTTCCTAGGCTACGCTCTCTCTTGACCTTCCTCTTTTTCATCTGAGGTCATCGTCACTTTCTACAAGAACTTCTCTTGTATCCCGACATATACAGCTTTCCCTCCCTTACCTCGCCCACCATAACCTTCTTTGATATTGCTGCATTCTTGAGTATCATATGCTTCCGTGCTAAACTCTTACTGACTGTTATCAAGTAACACCGTCACCGCAAACTTCCGTTCACCGATTAGCTTCGAGTCCCTGATACTCCCAGACAAAGGCTTCTAGAAACGGTTACATCTCTGAACAATACAAATGGCTTCTTACACTTCTTTCAGCATTATCAGACAGCAAAGGAACTATATCATCTCGGCGGCTGATTTAGATGCCCAGATCGTATCCCCAATGGAATACGATTCACGAACACAACAACACGGGGTCCCCTGTCTCATGTGTCAAAGTACATTACAGAACTTTGTTACATCACGTTTAATGCTGCCCTTCTCTTCTTGAATTGTTGCTGGGAGCTTGAAAACAAGAACTCATCTTGCTGAACCATGGCATTCTCTCAGCTTATCCGTAGAGATATCACAAATCAAGAGGATTCGCACCATCATCAAAGGGCTACGGGATTTCTCGGGACGTGATCAATCATCGGAGAAAGTTTCTAGAATGAGCATGTTGGTGTGTGATAGGTTGCCAAGCTTGTGAGACACATACGGACTTTATGAAGGGTTCGCTGGAGGGTGCTGGATTCTGCAGATTGCATGGAGATAGTTGAACATTACCGTATTTTGGTTTCATAGTTATTGGATTGTAGTTCTACGAGACCTTGGTGATAGAAACATTTCGCATTACCATCAGGTGTCATTTTTCAGTATCTTCACTCCGTCCCTCAAGCAAGGCGCCATCGAGCGAGCGAAGGAGACATGAATATAGTATTTACTACAGGTAAGCGTGTCATGAATTTATCTATCAACTTTTGCGGTATGTGAGTTTGCTAAATTCGGAAACCAGAGTCTAAGAAACTTATTTGATCCTGTTGCCTTTATAATCATACCCAAACGACGAGTTGATGGCTCCAATTTCGTCATTGAATGATGACTAAGCCAGATATGCTGCATGTCTATGTCACCCCATCCCATGGTTTTGTTCCTCAAAACCATTTATTTACGTACCACTTCACCATGCCAGAATCAACTGAAAGATTGAGGCACACAAACAGAACCTTGCGTATCTTGGAAGATGCTGGCAAGGGTAACTACGGGGTCTTGGCAGCAATATGGTTTGCCTTCCGTAGCATCGTGGGCGCTTCTTGCTGACCATAATACTTAGTTACAATATTGAACATCTCACGGCCATAGTCAAAGCAGCCGAAGCAAAGCGATCTCCGCTGATTCTCCTTTTGTTTCCCTCTACTCTGAGACAACTACCAACACTAGCATGGGCAGCATCCGCAGCTATAAAATCAGCGACCGTTCCGCTCTCTCTACATCTAGATCATGCACAAGATGTATCTCAGATCGAAGAAGTTGTGAAGACCTTGCCTTTCGACTCTATTATGGTCGATATGAGCCACTATGACCACGAGGAGAATCTCGCCAAGACCGCTGCACTGACGAAGTTGTGTCACGAGCGGGGTATCGCTGTCGAGGCAGAGAGTGGACGGATTAATGGAGGGGAAGATGGCATTGCTGATACTGGCGATCTTGAAGGTGAGTACGTCTCAACACTCTAGCAGCAGTGGCTTAACATTGCGACAGCTATATTTACTTCTCCCGAGGAGGTAGAAGACTTCCTTAAAGCAGGCATCGATGTCCTGGCCCCAAGTGTGGGCAATATACATGGTGACTATGGTCCTAAGGGACCAGAACTCGACCTTGCCAGACTCACATCCATTGAGCAACAGATCCGCGGACGTGCAGTCATGGCACTTCACGGGACAAACGACTTTACCGCTGAGATCATGCGAGGTTGCATCAAAGCTGGCGCCGTGAAGCTCAATGTCAACAAGTTGCTTTTGGAGGTTTGGCACGTCCATTTGAAGGATAATGCACACATGCCTCTCATGCAGCGTGTAGATAAAGGGATAGAGATACTACAGGCTGAGGTCGAGAGATGGATAGATATTTGTGGAAGTGCTGGCAAGGCATAGTCAAGTTCGTTAGGCACAACACTTGGAAATTGTAGAATATTTTGGTAGTCAGGGACAAGTCCCTGATGGCTATTATTCTCAGTGGTTCAATATTGGTTTGAATCCACTTGTAGCCCATTTTATATTTCGTGCTCTGGTGCCCCCTTCCAGAGAACTATATATATGTATATATATGCCATCAAAACATAACTGTACCCAGCATGAAATAATCCAATCACACAAACACTTAATCGAGATTACATATCAACTCTCGACAATGTTTTTGACTGCCTGTCTATATCTTTATGATAGAAAGATCACACTCTAACGTAGAATATGGCGATCTTTCAACCACCGAGTACTATTCTTCGGCACTGCCACCCATGAATTCTTTCGTCAGTGGTTTCATGTTCCAAGTCGTCATCTGTACCACCTTTCCATATTTATCTTTCACTCTGGGTGAAGCTCAATCTTCTAGACCCCTTTTTACTAGATTCCCCAACAACGCAACGTTAACGTAGACAAATGGGCGCTTCTCCCAGTACTCCTCCCATTCTCTGGGCGAGAATCCGGCCAATCTTTCCGGCACAGTGTCTGTTTGGTGAATTAGTGTATAGAAATGGCGATGGATGGCCTCTCGGGTCTGAGACCATTCCAGTCCGCTATAGTGGTTAAGTGGTAGAGACACAGGCTCGCAGCCTGGGCCAACAAATCCAATGTGTTCCATGGCGCTATAGATCTCCCGGCTGAGTTCATTGGGAGGCGCATCGAGACCATCATAGAAGCCTTGGTATATGTGTGCTCCTTGTCGGATAAACTCTGCTATGACAGAATCATTCGGCTCAGAGTCTTGCAGATGAGTGATGAGCGGTGTGTTACCAAGACGGTCCCATCTGTTAATATCAGCTCCGTTCTCAACAAGGGTCTTGATCATTTTGACTGCTGGACGCACCATGCTCTCGTCGGAGCAGTTTATGAAGTGGATTGGAGTCTTTCCAAAAGGATCTGTACTATTCGGATCGATCCCATCCATAAGCAAGTACTTTGCCATGCTTACGTCTCCACTGCTCACTGCTTGGTGCAGAGCGTTGAGTCCTGTGCCAGTATGAATCGTCAAATCGGCCCCAGGCTTAATGAGAGATTCGGCCATCTCAATGTTGCCGCCCTCTATATCAAAGTATAAAGCATTTGCACCTTGCTTTAGTTTCGTGAATCGATATTAGTTGTCGACAACTGGCTTAGATCCCAAACACGTCAAGCCTAAAAGTACTTCCAGCGCCACAGCTCTGTTAGCGAAGTTGAATGGGTAGTAATCTATGACAGAGCAATCCTGGTCCTGCTCATCAGCCGGCAGCGCCCACCAAAGAGACCACTCAAGAATATCGATGCTGACCCTATGGTTGATGTTGGCCCCATGACTCAAGAGTAGGGACACAATGTCCTTGTGCCCATTGAAAGCAGCCCAGTGAATTGCAGTTACTTAGTTGTCAAGGTGTAACGGAACTCTATGGCCAGTCTTGACAGCGTTTGGTCCGGTGGTGTAGTAGGTGACTGTCTCCGTCTCATCATCAGAGCGGACGTTAGCTCCCACCTCAAGAGCCCGGATGACTCCAGCAATTTCACCACGCTTGGCCGATACTAACAAGGCTGCTGACTGGTTTTCCCTCACATCTCTAGTATAGATTTGCTTCGTCACGAGCCTGCGGATATCCCTACAGGTCGCTGCAAGGCTGAGGGCATCCATGTACGCCTGAAGCGAATTGTACTCGGGTTCAGGCTCAGACCAGTAGTCCCATTCCCAGCTCTACTCTCTGTGGAGGCTATTTTCATCCAGTATTTTGTCAACGATACACTTGATGATTTCGGGGGGGACGTTGCTGAACGTAATAGGACGTACAGTGACGCCAGAAAAATCGAGGAGACATGAGCGATCAAGTATGTGTTGAGTCAACGGTCACTCTGAGAACCCAGTGAAAGATATTTGACTGCGGGAAAGAAGAAAGGATATAGCTATTCAGGTAGGGAGAAGACTCCTTATTTATAGAAGGATTCAAGGCCTCGTATGTTGAGTACTCGCTGATTAGTGTTGTCGGATCTAAATCATGTATTCAAGCTTTTAATATTTAGAGAAACTTAGGGTCCAACTTAACAAGACGTGGTTGTAA
The DNA here is from genome assembly GCA_013396175.1 of Fusarium denticulatum. Classification (NCBI taxonomy): domain Eukaryota; kingdom Fungi; phylum Ascomycota; class Sordariomycetes; order Hypocreales; family Nectriaceae; genus Fusarium; species Fusarium denticulatum. Next base: position 82,801 of record JAAOAK010000362.1, on the reverse strand, counting down.
GCAACATCATAGCCCGATACTGGAATTACCTTTGCGCGAAGTTAGGGTTACCATACGAATCACTACCAGTTAAAGAAAAGAATAAGTTATGTAATACTAAAGTTTTATGCGATTACGGAAGCTAATCTTGGCTTCAACAGAATATAAATTCTGCTGTGAAGTCTAATTTAATGGTAGATTGAGCACTGTTAGCAAACTCAAGAAACACTGATGCTATGATTCCAGTACCTTAATGGATAATTCTATTATGGAGGTCTGTTCCTATACTTTTCCGTGTTTGCTAGGTCCTTCGGTGTCGCTTACACCAAATTTCGATGGTCGTTCGGTGTCCGGAGCCGAGAGTGGGGCCGAACCGGCACAGTTCCGTTGCAAAGATACATATCCGTCATAGGGAACCGAGAAGCCGGCGGCTGCACTGGAGACTTCAAGCCAGGTATTATAGCTCTATAAGTCTGCTGCAAGTGATTATGGGTTGAGGGCCAGTGGGAATAAAGCTTAACATCGAGAAATTCATCTGGTGAGCAGCTCAGGAACAAAACTCTGTGAAAAGCGCTGTCTTCGTCCTCAGCCAATCAAAGGGGAGACCCCACGAACAGATTGGAGCTCAGAGCAATGACATCAATGACCCTGGCTGGTAGGTAGTTCACCCAAAGTGCCGACGCTGATGAAGATTTGCCAAAAGAGGCACTCTCATATCATCAGAGCCAAAGATAGAGTCCTTCAGCATCATAAGTAAAGCAAATGATACAGCAACGACTGGAGTATTTCCCCATGGAGCATTCGGAGACGGGCTGATTACAAAGACTGTTGTAACAATCGCGCAATGTGCCTTGGTCCAATGTGGGTTCAACCTCCACCAACTTCGGATTACCAAGCCAAATTCAGCTGTACAATGAATAATCCATCCAATCCCCAGAAAAAAGGAACCCCTCACTATGCCGTACCTCTACAGATGTAGTATTTGTAACCTCATATCATCATATAAAGTGCCATTCCCCTCATTCAACCTCATTCTCATATCTACACCCTCAAATTCATGACATCGCGCATCACCCAATTGGGAAAACAACTCTTCACAATGGCTCAAAAGACCAAGACCGACATCACCCTCTACACAACCAACACGCCCAATGGCATCAAACCCTCTATCCTGCTTGAGGAGCTTAACCTCGAGTACAAGGTAAACCCCCAATCTTCATACTCATGAGTAGCACTGACAGTCTCAGGTGTACCCCATCAAAATGACCGAGAATGAGCAGAAGGAGGAGTGGTTCCTCAAGATCAACCCCAACGGTCGCATCCCTGCTCTCACTGATACTCTCGACGGCAAGCAGATCCGCGTCTTCGAGAGTGGTGCTATGTTGCAGTACCTCGTTGATCGTTACGATAAGGACCACAAGCTTTCGTTCCCTCATGGGTCTGCTGAGCATTGGGAGATGACCAGCTGGGTGAGTGTTCTCATTCAAACCGTCGGATCATAGCTAACAGTTTGCAGCTCATGTGGCAGATGGGTGGTCTCGGTCCCATGCAGGGTCAAGCCAACCACTTCAAGCGTATGTTCTCACTTATACAATCCGTGGTACTATACTGACATGCACAGGCTACGCTCCCGAGAAGATTGAGTACGGCATCAACCGCTACACTAACGAAACCCGCCGTCTCTACCGCACCCTCGACACCCATCTCGCCCAGACAGAATCCGGCTACATCGTCGGCAACAAGGTGACCATCGCTGACATTTCCATCTGGGGCTGGGTCTCCAGCGCAAGTAAGTCTTCCCTCTCCCCATGCATCACCACCATCATTCACTAACACCCAACAGAATGGGCTGGTGTTGATCTCTCCGAGTTCCCCAACCTTGAGAAGTGGCTCTACAAGCTCCTCGAGCGTCCTGGCTTCGAGGCTGGCCGTCATGTTCCTACGCGCCACACCGCGTTTGAGCTGGCCAAGCTGAGTGAGGAGGAACTTGAGGCCAAGGCCAGTGCGTCCAAGGCTTGGGTTCAGGCTGGTATGAAGGACGATGCGAAGAAATAAATAATGACAGCATAAATGAAGCGTAATACATTCTGTTTTGACTATATCTCGAATTACTTGTAGCTGTCTTACTTCTTCACAACAGCCAATTGGCTTCGAACTGGCACGTTCTCCTCCCTACCAACCTCGGGGAATCCCTCAACCTTGACGCCCTTGCGGAAGATAACACAATGCGTCGAGCCTCCAAAATGGAACATACCCGTCTCCTGTCCCTTCTTGACATGCTGTCCCTCCTTGACGGTAATCTCACACGTACTAACCTCATCCATACCAATGCCAACGAACGCAATGAGTCCGATTGCCGGCTCATCGGCCTCGATCAGAATGATAGCCCTCGTCGCCAACGCACTCAGATATCCCTGACTCTGCGACAATCCTGCTGCCGAAATCTCCGTCGATCCAGGCTCACCGACACCTTCGAATAGAGGCTCGCTGAAATACGTACCGTCCTGGACGAAGGCACGTACGACCTTACCAGAGACGGGAGTGTGCCAGCGGTGATAGGAGAGAGCCGACAGGAAAGCTTGGTAGATGGTTCCGCCAGCGAATTTCTCGGCGAGGGGATCATGAGCCAGCATATCGAGGATAGAGTAAGGCTGGCCCTTGGCAAAGAAACGATCGCGGAGTTTCACGTCACGTTCGATATTATAGACGCGTGATTCGCAGCAGTTGGCGATGACGAGGTCGTCATCTGGTGAAGCAACGGGACGAGCGCTGTCGCGAACCTTGCGGGTGAAAAAGTCTACCAATTGTGAGCTATGGTTCGTAGTGACGAAGCTGTTGACTTACCATCCCAGGACTTGAAGCCGTAGTATTTGGCTGAGGGATCACACTCAAAAACCTCCTCAAACTTGAAGTTCGTCTTGTTGGGCTTGTTGGCGACCTCGACGAGATCATTCAGGCCTACTGGTCCGAACCAGCCTTGCTTGTGATCTCCCAGAACCTTGGCAGATTCAGGCGTCTATCTGTCGTCAGTCTTCCTCTCATGATAACTCATATAGATCAACATACCATAAGAAACTTGCCCCAGTGGTTGAGAACCTTCTTCAGCATGCGATTCACCTCAGGGTCGAGAAACGCCGCATAACCACTATCTCACTCATCAGCAATCACTTATCAATTTCATATCTCAACAAACTCACCTGGGCGTTCCCATAGGATAGTCAAAGATGGCACAAAGCGGCACACCTACCATGCCCACACTCTCCGCCGCATCCGTCCACTCTGGCGCCGTGCTAAAGATGTGATTGAGCACCTGCAGCATGTGCTCGTAGTCTCTCAACTGAGGTGTTCCGGTAGGGTCATTCTCGTAGGGATGTTTCTGGGGGATCTCCTCAAACATCTGGATGAAGTACATGTACACGCGGGGCGTCTTCTCGATAAAGTCTTTGAACTCTTGGAGAACGGGGGTGAGTTCTTTGGGGTTCTCATCAGCGTGTTTTGTGACGCGGCGCATGTACTCTCTGTGCACGCGATGGTCGGCGGGAAGCCATGCTCCGGGTCTGCAAGTGTCAGTGCATGCTGAGGCTGTGGTTGTAATTGAGAGTGTAGGTCCTACTTGTGAATTCGGTGCTTGGCGGGGATTTTATGATGATCTCCGTGCTGATGAACCATTGTCACTGATGATATCTTACACTGAAGCAATTGCAGACATGTAAATGAATTCTAAATGCCAAGAGAGGTGTTAGGAGATCTCCCGATCTATATATAAATACCCCATAGTCTACCAAGTTCTGAAGCCCAGATCTAACTCAACTCACTCGCTCACTCTACGTCAGCATCTCGATGATGCAAACTAACAAGCCAAACTCCACACGCGGGCTGTAACGCACCGCATCAGATCCGAAATTACCCGTTTCTGGAATGCCGTTATGCGTACGCAATGCCCTGATAATTCTTCGTATTTAATAATGAGAACCGCATGAATTCACGCGAAATTTAATGTGCCGATCTCCCGATTGGAACGCGTACAGCCAAAAGGTAATGATGACGTTGTAGGCGTTTTTAGACTGGGTTTTACGACAGAAGCTTCAGAGCTGAGGGGTAACTTGGTGACATTGGGGTGATAACTCGTTAGAACAAACTCGTTTCGATACAGAGTACCTGATATTCAGTTGGAGATGCTCAATCTTCATGCCAGACACAAACCTTTGCAACATCGTGATGAATACTCGTTCAAGGTTTCTTGACACATACCTCTTCAAGGCCCAAAGAAAGAATAAGAGGCTGAGGTCATTCACAAACACGGCACGGCATCTAACAATTTAACGTCTTGTTATTGATTCACTCAACTTCGCTCTCCAAAATCTCTAATAACAAGATAATTGAGCAGGTTCCAGTCGCTAGAACAAGCTCACGCCAGCATCGCCCAGACTCTCGCTCACTCACTCAGAGCGAATCCCACCACAAGACCCATCAATTCTATCATCCCACTGCAGTTCATGTCCCCTCCTCCTTTGGCAAGAATATAACAAGAAGTACCATTTTAACGGCAAAACCACTCAACTGTCAAAACGCAAAACAAGAAGCTCAAACGCCGCTAATTAAATACAAATAATGAAGGACTCCGGGAAAGACGTGTATCTCTCACATCACCAGATCTCAGACAGCCTACCACTTGAGCCTGTCAGGTCGGTGAATGCTTGACCTTTCCGCGAGTGAAGTGATTGTCTCGGTGACAAGGTCGCTATCTTTTGGTCCGCATGGGGTGGAACGGATCGCTAAAGTTGTGACAAAGGGAACGGCAGTTGCGTCGCTAAAGAGATAGCAGGCTGAGTTGGTATGATACGATTTAACACAATGGCTGAATGCAAGCAGATTGTAAAAGAAATTCGTTACGTCGTAAGTGCTGTCAGACACGTAGGGAAGGGAATGGGTATCCTCGATATCGTTGTTCCGTCAACCATGGGCAGGCTGGGTGAAGACCAAGTCTTTACATTACCACACAGCATCCGCAGCCTCCCTTGCTGTCGTCTTCAGCAGGTTGTGGCTGTTGCTGCTGTTGCTGTACTGGTCGTTCAGTAGATGGTTCCGGCTTCGATTGTTCTTGCGCTGGCGCTTGAGGTGCGTTGGGTGCATTGGGCGAAAGAGGTGTTCTTGGGCTTGGAAGTGGACTGTTCTGGGGCTTGTCCGAGATCTTGGGCATAGTAGAATATCCACCAGCGCGTTGAGTTGGGCTCTTTGTAGGCTCAAGCTTGAGCGGCCACTCGCCTTCTGTTGGTGATGCTTCTCGTTGCTTCTCGTCGGTCTCCTCGGACTTCTCTGCCTGGTCGGCTTGATCCGGTTTGCCGAATTCATTGTCATTCAGCGGTCGGAAATCCTTGTCATAGACATCTCCAAACTTTCCTTCCTTCTCCCACTTCTCCTGTTGTAGGCGTCGGGCGACAGTTGGGAGAAGTTGTTGATCAGGTGGAAGTCGAGGATCGGGCTTGTACGAGTTGATCATCCACGGAGGATCACCTTCGGGCGCCTTGTTTCCTGGAGACAATTCCCCAGATCGGGTCGAAGGTCGGGTTGAGATGCTGTTTCCAATAGAGCCAGACCTCGTCTTTGGTCGCCCCGTCGCTGCCGTGCCTGTCTTGGAGGGACCAGACGTCTTTCTTGGGCCAGTCGTGGCCTTCTTGGGCGAAGTATCGGTGGCGGTTCGTTTCGGCGCGGGTAAACTATTGTTGTGATTGCTATTGACCGACATGGCGTCGAATCCCTTCATCATGTGCGCGCTTCCAGGTCGAGTCTTTTCATTTGTCAAATTCCGTTCATCGTCGGGGCTCTCGCTCGTTTTCCTCGATGCTCGCTCGAAACGATCAACAGATATGGGCGCTGGACTAACCTTGGCAACAGGAATGCGAGAGCCTCCTTTGTGGCTGTTTGAAGTGAAATAGGCATTGCTTTCCTCCTCCGCAATCTCTTCTGGGGTACGTAAATCCCACGATTCGCCTGCGATCTCGGGGTTTCGTCCTTCGACGGCTGTCGAATTCTTTCGGGATCTAGGGCCATTTTCCGACGCGTCAGTACCACGGCGCATAGCGCTGCGGCTTCGGTCTCGTCGTTGCTTGCTGTGGTTGCGGGTTCTGGGAACAAATATGCCAGCAGCCTGAAGCTCTTCACTTTCTATCCTTGCCAGCTTATCGCGGTGAATCCACTTGGAACCTTCGTCAACGACTACTACTTCTCGGTCGATAGGTACCGCATTGCGGCTGTATTCGTCTTCGGTCTGGGGGCCAAAGGTTTGCCCCCAAGAGTTACCGTTCAAAGCCGGGCTAGTTTTGGATTCGCTAATGTAGCGCGCTCCGGCTCCGTCAACAGAGTTGTGAAGTTTGGCACTCGAAAGGTTATCGTGAGAGTTCACTTTTCGGCCGACTCGGTCCATGCCCGAGTGGTAAGAATTCGAATTGCCATTTTGGGTAGTAAAATGGTTCTTTTGAGGGTAGTCATGGTTCGTGCCAGCGTTCATGTCGTTATCAAAATCCTGGCAAATCATCAGCAATCTCGCCCCAAGAAAAGTTGGGGTAACCGCCATCATGTGGCAACTCCAGCACTTCGTACCTCCTTCTGGGGCATGTTGTATCCCCACGAGTCTGAATGACCATGACTGCTGCGCGGCGGAGTAATGTTCTCGGTTGAGGTCGGTGCGGGTGCCATTGTGGCCATATTGATGGCGCCCGCGACCTCTAGAAATAAGAGATTTGAGGATGCGAAGAGGGCAGCAAACGAACGGCGTTTGTTCTAAGATGTTGATGATCGAAAGTGGAATGATGTCGTTGTCAATGCTACCGAAATTCGGAGTAGCAACTATCGATTAAAGGAGAGGTATTGTTCATAGACGCAAGCGGCGGTGCGTATGCGGGTAGGGATAAGTAACGAAGGATCCGGTGATAAAGGGGCGGTTAGATGGCGAAGGGAAGTCGATAAGATAACTTTTGGTGGATGGAATAACGGAATAGACTTGGGGTCAGCCAACAATCAAGATATCGTCGTCACAGAGATATCATGGCTGGGACAATGAAGGCGCGTCGGGCTCCGAGAGAGCTGTGCAGAGAAGAGAGGGTAGAACGAGAAGACAAAGACAGACGATCGATCCTTGGGAAATTTCCATGAGGGGGGCTGGTTGGTTAGGCTGGCAGATTAATATTGACACTGTGTTGGCGAGCAGCACCTGAATGAAGCCTGCCTAGCCTGCGCCTGCGCCTGCACGGCCCCTCTGCCGGGCTCGGTCCCCTGTAAGCCCCCTGTACGGAATCAGCGAGCTCTAAGTGGGCTTTGACGGAAATACAGTTGTGATTTGACAAGGACAGGGAGAAGGAAAGCTCACGTGGCTTCAGATGGGGTATGAGTTTGAATGATGGAGAGACATCTGTTACGAGGCAGGTTAGAGCTTGTTTGTCGTTTCTTGTGAGTAACTCGGAGAGGTGCACACAAGTCTAGAACCATCCTCCAATACGAGCGAGGAGACACGATTACGCCACGCCTCATGTACAAGCAACACAGACCATCCACTGATATGCATAGCATTGACAAAAGGAAAGCTCAGATGAAAGCATTCATTCAATTATAGAAGAACCCCAGGCCATCATATACAGTCTGCGGTAAGCCCGGTCCCCTTAGTTGCCGCCGCCGGTTGTTTCACTCTGATTGCTCAATGGGTAAAAGGCAGAAGCTCGCGAGTGGAAGGGGAATAAATCAACGTTTCCCCCTGATGAGAATAAGCCGCGCCAGGGTCCAAGAAGCCACTGGCAGGGGCTCATTTGATGAGGCCGGGTCCTTTGTTGCTTTTTCCTCACCTGTGAAGCAAGGAATTGCTTGGTCACGCATCATGCACTAGAAACGAAACTCAACATTGGGAATAGACACGGATACATACATACAGTATGCCCACAGCAAATCATCGTGCCCTCATGTTATTATAATTCATCTGATATGGGGGAGAAATCGGCCTCTCCTGACTCAATGGGTTGATACCGAGATTAGCTTCCCTCCAAAAGCCTGGCCCGTTGCGCTGGGAATGGAACGTTGTCAGCTGGCCCTGTCGATGAATTGACAGGGGATGTATTAGCACCTACGAATCTATGCCTTATCTAGGGGAGGAAAGAAAACTCAGGGCCTTGATCCTAAATGACAAAAAGACTGCGGTAAATTTGCATAAATTTAAGATATCTTTTGCTGAGTTTATTTTGACACACTATGCTAAGGTCTGGTGTTTTCTTGCTCCCCGAGGGCTTGTGAAAGGCTTCAAGTTTCTCATTAAGTACTCCGTACAAGGGGGGAAGAAGCAAAGAAAAAACAATAACTGTCAAATGTCACAATCTCCGTCCAGTCCCCAAAGATGAAGTCATTGTGAGAGAACAAAGAATAAAAGCAAGAAAATGACAAGCAATGCCTAGACGAGACGGGAAGAAGTTGGCCGCCACAAGGTGAAGGGGTTGCCATTTAGGGTCCTTTTAGTGCTTCTAGCGCTCATTAGCGGGACACTGTCTGTGCACTGTACTCTGCTTTTGAGACGGTCCCACAGAAGTCAACGGCACTTGTTTCTCCAACATCTCGGTTCATTTATCGCAGCCTCCGTCACTATTAAAATTACGTAGCATTCTTTTTCCTTGCTGGCTTATACGCCGAACCATCATCCCTTGTTGATTCCTGCGGCGTTGTCTGTGCTTTGACGTTGACAGTTATCCGCTGCGATAATAACTCTTCAGCCTCGATTTGGTGTTGAGTGAGAGAGCCTCCGTCAATTGATCCACCATCTGCGCTGCAGCCTGCACATCATCCTCGCATTCCCGGGCACAAGCGAGACGCTGAACCTCACTTCAAACTCAGGGACGACAAAGAAACTTCAAAACGTGCTTTGGACGGACGCTCCCGTCTCGGAGCTGCACTAATCTCCCTTGCAGTTGAAATCTCAACCACTTGACATTAGCTTGTCTTCCATTTTCTGAAGGGGACCAAGAATTTGTCTTAGACAACTCCGCAATCGCATGGCTGAAAGTCTCCATCAAAACTCATTCCTCACAACTCACAAACGCTAGCATTTACACTCTCGGCTCCTGACTTTAGACAAAGTCAACCAAATCCTTGGGTTCAGTTCAACGTTGGAGTAAACGATTTCCATTTCCGTCGACGCCATGGCAGCTGCCATGAGGAGAAGGACTAGAATTGTGTGTATCTCAGATACCCACAATTGCCAGGTCAAGCTCCCGAAGGGTGATGTTCTCATTCACGCTGGAGATTTGACCAACCAAGGGAGCCACGCAGAGGTCTGTAGTTCTGGCCATATGCCCCTGGTGGTCCTACAAAGCACCGAGGCTGATCTCTTTTCAGCTTGCCAAGACAGTTGCTTGGTTGGAGAAGCAGGACTTTGAGGCCAAAATCGTCATCGCTGGTACGCCTCCTCATGGGACAGTGTAGCTGCCTCTGACTGTGACTATCAGGAAATCATGACCTCACTCTAGACCCAAAGTTCTACGCTGAGCATGGTCTCTATTTTCACAACAAGAATCCGCAGTCTCATGACGAGTGTCTACGACTGTTTACGTCTTCGCCTTCGATAACGTACCTCTCTCATGAATCAACCACTATCCGCCTCAAATCTTCTTCGGGGCCGCGTACGCAATTCAAGGTCTTTGGATCGCCTTACTCTCCGCGTTTCGGGTTATGGGCGTTTTACTATGATGCTCCTCAAAACCCCAGCAACTGGTCAGATCTGACGTCGCTTTGGCAGTCCATACCACTTGACGCAGATATTGTGGTGACGCACACGCCTGCAAGGACGCATTGCGATGAGACGGATGAGCGTCGCGCTACTGGCTGTGAAGCTCTTCGACAGACGCTTTGGCGAGTGAGACCACAGCTTGCTGTCTGTGGCCACATTCATGAAGGAAGAGGTGCTGAGAGAGTGAAGTGGGATCTGAGTTGTCGAAATGTCGCCTATCAAGAAGAGAGTGTCGTACGCTGGCAAGACCCTGGCGAAGGCAATAACAAAACCTGCCTCATAGATCTGACTGGGAAGAAGGCCCCGTCTCTTGCTAACGATGGCTCCCATCCAGGTCGATATGCATCAAGCATAAGAGAGCCTGACGTAACGGACGTCCTTCGTTCCGTTGACTCAGCAGAGAGCTCTCCATACGCCTTCGGATCTGGCCCAGCTGATATACACGCCTCTCATGGCACTATTGGATTGGGAGGGGATCCCGCCTCACCACGGAGCGACCAGGCAGCTCTCGCTGGGAGGATGGGTCGTCGAGAGACGTGTGTGGTGAACGCAGCGATCATGAAGAGTCGATATCCCCACATAGGAGGAAAGCAGTTCAACAAGCCCATCATAGTAGACCTAGATCTCCCCATCTGGGAGGACGAGTGCCATATTGAAGCCCCGTGATTCGCTGTTGGCTTACCCTAGACTCTGGCTCTTGTTGGTGCCCAACGAACCACGTTGGGAAAAGAGAGATGGCCTCAAAGAAAGACGAAGCGAGAGCTCTCTTGATAAGTTTACAGACGGTTGTGGGCTACTGATATGATTGCTACGCTGGGACGTCCCATCTGCATTATGCTGCATCGGGATGCAATTGATCGATGTGGTGGTATTCGTCGCGAACCAACATTGGGCAGCCTGGAGTCGTAGTCGGATCCAGCGGATGAACTGTAATGCAGTCGCAGTACATGAACGTGGTCCCAATGGTTGTTCGAGGTGCAGAGGAGTGAGAGCTAATTGAGTCTTCAATTGAATGAAACCTTGTTCTCATCAATGTATTACAATGTCGCGTCATGTCTTTGACATGTAGTGACTCGTCTTTAGGTGGCTACCCTAGACTTGGGCCCAGCCATGGGTTGAAGCTCACGATCCAGTCTCAGACGTCAAGGAACAAGTTCCCAACATCAAGGGATGATCAGCTGCATGAGCCAGTCACATTCTTTTTCACACTAATGCCATAGCTGGCATCTACTCGATCTTACGGTGAAGCCATTCCCCTCCCATTGAGACGCCAAGGAGACAAAGAAATTTCATCCCTTGCGACATGAAACAGGACCAATCCGATGATAATCCTCCACGTGCCTATAGCATTGACATCAACCAAAACCTCTCCTTGCTCATCCATGGTCGTCCGAGTTACAGAATCCAGAGAGGGACCCAATCCAAACAAACAAACCAATTGAGCCTGATGCTGCGGGGAGCCAACAGGGCTCCGCCAAGAGGGGCGCCATATCCTCACATTCTCATTCCTGCTCACCGCCAGTCTTTGTCGTGATACCCTCAGCCCAATAGCGTGGCTGAGGAGCCCCGTGTTTTTTCTATCTTGGGAGCGGCGAAGCCAAAGCATTCTTGTCTCTTTTGAGCCTGAAGCCTGAAGAATTTACGCGAGCTAGATCAGGTACGGTAGTTCAACCCCGCGTTTACCGCTCGGGAAGAAGCAAAAGAATTTAAAACATGGCAGACGATGATCTTTCCAGGTACAGGCCCTTGAGGCATTTGACCGACGCGGGTGCAGGCGGGATGTTCCCTGGAGTTTGGGAGGCCTTAACTAGACGCGTGCGAGGGGTCATGACATCGCCAATCGCGGGATCGCCAAAGGGTATCGGTATCGATCGAGCTGTAGAGTTGGTGCCAGATGGATCAAGTTTACAATAGACACAAATAGGTAGGTATAGAACATCTCTTGGGCTCACATGGTGGATATCGTCAATGATCCAGCTTTGCCTCTTCAAAACTTGGAAATCTGATCTTGACACAACAAAAAAAGCCGGATCCAAGAATTTTGACGTCTGGTAAAGAGCACACCCACGTGGTGCCTTGCCCTCCATCGCAAGCTACCGAACAACGTCAAGGAACTCGTGCCGGGCCACACACTTGGACTTTCTGGCTCTAACGTCGACCGTATGATCGTGGTACGTCTTGTATGTCATTGCGCTTGAGAGACGAGAAGAACGGCGTGTCTCGCGATGACTGTCGTGGAACAGGAATTCAATGTTTGTATTGTCTGAAGCTTCAGAGGCAGAACTCTTCTAGAACCTTGCTGCCACTCACGTTTTACCTCTCACTCAGCTTGTAGCTCTACGCAGTAAGCAACAGCAAAGATGTACTTTGGTGCTTCTTCTCAGGGATGAGCCTAGAAGCCCAGGCCTGTGATCCCCAAAAGCCACATAGTGCGATCAGATTCAAGCACCGGCCTTGCCTCGAGAAGGCTAGATAGCTCTCGTGAGGAGGGTCCTCTATCAATCGTTGCCGTCTACTATACCTATCAGAGACGTGCACCCTCCACGCTCCCTACTCAGTTGGGAAGCAACCTCCTGGATAAAACTGTCGATGATCTTCCCTGGCTTTCGCTCGTTCTGGGGGTGGCCGTTGGCTGGCTTTGTCTTTCCCCAGGTTGGTCTTCTGTTTGTTCAGATGCCCGGCTGTAACCTGGCCAGATACGGAGACCTGGAGAGTCTTACGCGTGCTGAGCTGATCCTGATCTTACTGACATATGGAGGAATGTGTGATTTAGCCTAGAGCTGAACAGTCCGTTGGGAAAAAGCCCTCATTCAGAGACAGAGATGCTTATCTTGATTGGCCGGCATATCACAGAGATGTGATCATATGCAGAGCCCGTTGGCGGCCCCGCCCTCTCCCGAGATGGGGGAGACCTGTCCAATCACGTACTAGACATCAGGCCTTCTTTTCTGTCCTTGTTCAGCCCACCGGCTGGCTTTTCTTGTGGGCCATGACGCTGATGACCACAAGTCTCTGATCTGGGGGAGCATCTGACTATTTGATCGTTCATTGGGAATGGAAAGAATATCATTTACTTTTGTAGTGGAAACAGGGTGATTTGTGGTTCGTTCACTCATCACAGCTCGTCACACAGGCGCTTATGAGTGGGAAAAAATAGGCGGGATGTGATGGATTCTGCAGCACCGTAGGACTCGAGTCTTCTCTTGGATGGTGTCATGCAGAGAAACAGAATGCCCCTCACCACCATCTTTGGACATTTCCTCTCTGGTTAATTGGTCTTTGTCAGCTTGTGCCCACTGCCTCTCTGCAGGTCCGTCTCCTATCGGATGAGGAGACCATGGAGAAGCCTTCTGCAGGAATGCTCGTGTGTCTGGCTGGTGTAGCATCCGCATAATGATACTGCTCATGAAGATATCACTCCACATGTGCTTCACCCGTGGTTTGCTCATCGTGGGGGCATCTAAGTAACTGTGGAGGCATCTCTATCAGCGTTTCTTAATCCTTCACCGAATATCTCATTCTCTAATTCATGATTGTTTATTATCATGAGTCTCCAGGACATTGATCAAAAAGCCATAGCAACGAGATTCTGTATCCACAGAGAGCGGGCTGCAGGGGGTGAAGCGAGACTCTAAGAACGTCGTGCAACTTGGAAATGCAGGCCTCGTGATGCCATGGCCTGCGCCCACTATCACTATCCGGCACCACAAGGGGTCTCTATTCAGGGATATCTGCTGCAGCAGGTCGCCTATTGCACTAGATTGATGAATAGAATCGCGCGCTACCAGAGTTACAAACCCATCGTGGAGATAGTCTCCGTACCTTGCTGGGAGCTCCCAGCTGCATCGTTTGATCAAGCGAGCTGAGCTGAGCATCAAGCTAAAAAGCTCATGGGATGCTGTCGCTATAGTGATTACGTGCAAGTTTCTTGAAGCAATTGACCGCCGCATGTATTCTCCGAGTATCACCAGGGCATGGCTAGGGAGCTTGGCTTGTTCTTAGCTCCAGAGCTGTTGAGAGCTCAAGATGTCGATCCCTGGAGCTCTACACACCGAGTAATTGATCGACGATCTCTTAAGTTTTTTTTTGTTCTCGTGGTGGGAGGATTCATTTGCACTTCATGCCATCGTTCTCGGTGCAGACATGATGCTGTCTTGCAATTCATGCCCAGATGGCCTCAGCGGTGTTCAGCCCAACGAGGAGCAAGCCGGTCAGCCCATAGATGTTGGTGATCCAATGAGATTGGGTGAGAGGACTTGTTGACTGTTGAAAAAGTGATATGTCGTTGTTTGGGCTATGTATGTTTGCACTTTGGTCGTCCAATCTGAGAGAGGCTCCAATACACACAGTAGCTTCACTTTGGGGTCGAGTTTGCCCTAGCATCGGTTCATTCTACTCAACTCTGCTTAGCCTCATGGAGACAGTTTTCAATCACTAGATATCAGCCTCGCTTCAAGTGCTGAGATAGAAACTATCGTGCTCGCTCAGCACCGCCTCGTGTAAGTTATTCAGCTGGCTTAGACACAGCTTTTGGTTGCTGAATTAGAGACGACACGCCAGTCATCAGCCTCACCGCCTCTGGCTTCGTCCCGCTCCCTCCCGCTTCCGTTCCCCTCCCGCTGGGCATCGTTCAGCTGCCGATCGGGCTCCGTGATGACCGTCCGTCGTCTGCAGTTAGAGGACCCGTTTCATCACGGGGGTTGATGAACGCCTGAGGTGTATCATGGGAACCGATGTCGCTTTTGCTGGGCCGATTGCATTGTCAGGATGTTCCTGGGCTGATACTTACAGACAAAGAAAGTTTACGGAGTCGTCGGATTGATCAATGAACGAGCCAACTTTGTTGTGACATCTCCACTCGGACCCTGAATTGACGATAGATGGATGATCTGGTGAGACTGAGACCCGGAGCATCGGAAGCCTCACCTCATCATACATGAACATTGTGGCTCATTCTTACGACATTCGCACAAGCAATTCATCAGCTTTCATCAGCTACCGCGGGCCCCGAGGTAGTAGATTCATGTTGGATCTCAAGAGAAAGATTCAATTGAAGGGTCTTACTCGCCACTACCAGCCACTTCGATTAAAGAGGTACCTTGATTGTAAGCTTTGTGCAACCGAAAAATCAGGTACCGAATTTTCGTACACCACTACGGAATCGCCTTCTACTAGGACTGATTGATTATTCAACTGAAACAGATTCTTTCGGACATGGAGATTACTCAAATCCAGTAATTGATTGATCTGAAATCCGACACCGAACCTGACCCTGCATCCTTGAAAAAGATGATCATAATCATGCTCAATCCGTTATTCGTTCTTCGGCTCACACTGATTCATCGCGCTCCGCGGCTGATTTCTCAGCCATTTCGCGCAACGAAACAGTGACGCGGTACTTGAGCGATAACCTGACTCACCATACCTGGTACACTTAGCTCCGTAGACCTCGCCACTAAGACGCATGTACCTCGACGTGTCTCGACTCGTAAGACCGCGTACTGCTTGCAAACCGCGCCACAAGCCCACTTGTCATTGAATCAGGCCTGCCAGCGAGCCATTTCAGTGCAAAAGGGGCCCTAGGAGGCCGTACAATTGACCACTAACGGCCGGCGGACCTCTCACTAACCCGGTATCAGTGCGGGCTGCCAGCAATTCCGTCTGCTCTGCTCTTGGCTGGACCAGAGGCATTCGATGCCCTTCCATTGCCGGCTTTTCTAGCAGGATTCTCCATCGCTGCTACGCTACGCTATTCGCCCGAGGCCGCATTGCAGAGAGAAATCCCTTACCAAGCATCTCGCTTCGGCGTGTCAGTTCACTTGGAGCAGCTAGTCAGCTCATGATAAATCGCCATCGCCGCGTTCTCGAAAGGGGGCTAAGGGGGCGAGTTTTAAACTCCTGAAGTCTCTTTCAAGTCTCTTTACGGGCTTTAGAATCACAATTAAAGTAAAATCAACTCGCCACGTTCCTGATTCTTTGCCTTTTGGAGCAAGGGACGGA
The DNA here is from genome assembly GCA_013396175.1 of Fusarium denticulatum. Lineage (NCBI taxonomy): Eukaryota > Fungi > Ascomycota > Sordariomycetes > Hypocreales > Nectriaceae > Fusarium > Fusarium denticulatum. The sequence goes on along the minus strand of JAAOAK010000362.1, from coordinate 67,062 downwards.
ATCCCCTCACCCAATTGTTTCCCAATCTTGCATCGCAAATTGATTCTGCTCACTCCACCAAGAGAGATACGTACCTTTTTCACTTCCAATCGCTCAAACGAGAACCTCAGGCAGGAAGTTCTTGGCACAGAAGAGGTACTTCCAGTTACAGCTTAGAAAACACCCAACCACCTCGTTACAAATACACGCCTCGCGAGTCAAACCATTTGTCTTGATTAGTAGACTCCAACTCGTCTGATTGACTCTTTTTTAAAACCAAGTTATTCAGAGTATTTCGGTCAAATTCATCAGACCAAGTGACTCTTCGAGTCCCATAACCAAGTCACGACTCACAAACTCCACCACAGCGAGACCAGACCAGACAGACCACGACGGGACGGGACCGACTCCATCTTAAAGAGGGACCAACAAGTACCTACCTACGCATCTACGGCCGCTTACACTCTACAGCACCCCTCAGGGGACCACCTTGGACCAGCAGCGACCACTAGCAGCAGCTCAGGACCACGCACCACCAGACGACACAGGTGGACCGCTCTGACCGGCACCCCCAAAAGCCAAAGGCGACCCTCCAGCAAGCCTAGCAAGCCAGTCGTGGACCCCCTACTACCTGGCGTCTGATCGTCGACTCTAGTCTCTCTGTCCGCCGTCCTCTCACTATCGATCCTTGTACCAACGAATCACTCCCCTGTCGCTAGCCACGCTTTTGCCCGTGACCTCATCTGGCTCTTGTTCTTCAATAGTCAGTACCCCGACGACTGCTGGTCTCCTTCTCCCGCATTGTTCCTCTGTTCCACTGTGGACGTGAACAACCAAACAACACCACCAAATATTCACATCGTCACTTTCTCTCGTGTTCAGCAGCCGGCTGCTCACGTAAATAAATTCTTCCTTTTCCTTTTCTCCCCTCGCCTGCCAACTCTGGCCATTCACTTGATCCAGTACTGCACTTGCAAGTATAAAGTACAAGTTTGTGCCTGGTTCTACGGTACCCTGCAAATCCGAGCACCCACTCACCTTGCTCTGGCGACGAGACTCACAAATACACCAACACCGCCCCCAAAGCCCAGACCACCTATCCTGCGACCGCCTCCTATCGCTGGACAACAACACCAACCCGGAGAATACCCAACTTGGCCTAATATACATACAGCCATCCAGCCCTGCCTTACCCCTTGACAGCCTCACCAAGATCCGCCAAAGCCTCGCCCTTCCGACGACCTTCGGATCGATGCAATAGACAGCCTCACGATTACCATTTGTTAACTTATATACTCGACTTCAGCCCAACCCGGTAGTCGAAAGCAATTCGCCCAACATGTCTACATCAACTCCTGACCCTTACGAAATCTTGGGTGTCGCCAAAGATGCGCAACTGCCCGAGATTCGATCTGCACACCGAAAGCTTGTTCTCAAGTGCCATCCCGATAAGGTTCAAGACCCAACATTGAAGGCCCAGAAGCAGGATGAGTTTCAAAGGGTCCAAACCGCCTACGAATTATTGGCCGACGAAAAGGCGCGAAAACGCTATGATGATCAGGCCCGGTTAGCAGAACTCCGCGAGCAGATGCGGGCAAAGGCTGCTGCGAGCGCCTCAAGTCGCCCCTCTGCTTCAGCCACCGCAAGCCCTTCATCAAGTCGACCTACACCTACATCTACAACATATAAATACGAAATTCGCACTAATGACCGCACATACAAGACGGACCGACAGCCATCGCCCGTCCGAGGTTATTCCTCTTACTCTCGTTCTTACGAGGATGAGCATCCTCGCGCTGCTGATATCTTCGAGGGAGTTCGAACAGTGAGAAGGGAAAAGTCTTATCAAGATAAGACTACAAAGCGTGAAGAGAGGGAGAGGGAGAAAGAGTTGGAACGAGCGCGAGAGAAGGAGTATGCCCGAGAACTCCGTGAGAAGGAGCGTGAGCGTGAGCGACGAAGAAGAGCCGACGAAGTCATTCGCCGTCTTGAGAAGGAGAACAAGGAGGCTGAGAAGGAAGCGCGACGTGCCGAGAAGAAGAGCCGCGATAAGTCTCGCAAGCGCGATACTGAGGAAAAGAAGCGACATAAGCAGCCTTACATTGAGACCTTTGATGGTGAGCCCATCTCATCAAAGTCCGAGAAGAAGAAGTCCAGCAAGAAGCACGATGAGCGACGCGAGCGTGATCGATCATCACATCGTGAGGAGGTCCCCCCCACGACAAGCTCAATGCACCCGCCACCAATTCCCGTGGAATACCAGGATAAGACCAATGCTGCACTCAACTACATACAGGCATCTAGAAGTAAAGGCACATACGCTTCTCGACACATGGTTCAACCCCCCGCCCCTACACCTCCCCCAGTCGGCTCTCCTTTCGCTGCTCCGGCTGACGATGACGATGCACGTCGATCATCGACCAAACCTAGACGCGGATCCACCGGCGAGAAGGCTTACAAGCCTGAGGTTGTTGACGATCCTATCGAGGCTACTCCTCCTACCGCTCGTCCTCATATGCAAAAGTCAGCCACAGCTACTGGCGCACCTACCACATCTCCTCCCAGACGGACGAATACTATGCCCAATGAGGGTTACAGTCGCCACGTCCCAGGCATCTCTCGAGCTCAAACCTTCAGTGGCGCGTATCCTGAGCCCGATCCCCGCGGCCGTGGCCGCACAAGGATGCAAGCTCAGGTCCCTGAGAGTGATGACGAGGACGAGTATGAACGATATCGACGCGAACGGGAGCGTAAATCTCACCGTAGCAGCAAGAAGCATCGCTCTCCTGAGTCGCGTGGCGAACATGTGATGCAATACCGAGTTAACGAGGGCGGCCGTACAACGCTGCAGAACTCATACTCACGCGCCACCCCTGCTGAGGAGGCTTACTCGTATTACCCTAGCCAACCTGGTATTCGCATCGTTGAGCGTCCCTCCATGCCCTCTCGCGATGCTTCCTACTCAGGCTACTACCCCTCAAAGGTCAAGACCTCAAGTTACGGCGATGTGCAATTTAGCGAGTACCCAGCCTACCGCGGCGAAGCCTATGCTGCCTAGACAGCTAAGCCGATCTCTCAGCGGATCGCTCTCGGACTTCATTTCACGGCGTTTGACGCATGTATTCCACCATATCGGATTTTATTTACGATCTCAGCCTTGGCATTGATATTTGTTGTTCTATTGTTTCATACACCTTACGAAACGAAATATGTCTTACGAAATACGGAATTTACCTCGATCGCAGACAGGCGATTCGGGATGCGGGATGAACGGCGTGATGGGCAGTGTGGATGTTTTTATTGCTTGCTTTTACCATTAGCTCCTGGCATCTGAAATGAATTTGGATCACAGTGGAAAGACAAGTTTGCATAATAGACTGTGTGTTCTTGGCTTTATCGACGTGTGGTCTTTGTGACCTCAGGGCCAAATCATTTGTACGTCGTTTGGAGTGCGACATGCATGGCATCGGAAGGGATGACTCTCAGATTTTTTCTTTTTCTTACATATCATCATCGGCGTTGGGGATACCACACTCGCTCTGGATTCTTAGTTGCTCGGCCGAACGAGACATAGCAGATAGAGATGAGGCAGGCCGATACATGGCCTGGCTTGGTTAGAAATGAAGCTAATTCGCCTCACACTTGACTTTTCCTTGTGACTTTACGTGACTGACCTTGAACCAAACCTCATGGGAGGAAGGATCCTGAAGGTCTGAAACAGACTTGCAAACAGTGAATACCATGGTTGAATTTCAGGATCCTTTTTATTGGATTCATTTGAAATCAGACTGAGATATCTGGCGCGTAGCTTGATGTTTGGTGCAAATACTTTCGTCCACCTCATCTATGGACACGCAAACCTCGTCTGATAACAACTTCTCACAAGTCAAAGCCTTGTATTCAGCCTAACCTATAGTCATGGAATGATACACCAATGCAAAGCTATTGGTAGCATTGTCGACCCAATCACTACGCACACATTGCCCTCCACCTCTGACAGCCTCTTGGCTGAGTTGAGACATGCTAGACATGTGAAATCCTCAGACTCATAGTGGCGACTTACATTTAGGGGCACAAGCTGACAGCATTTCCGTGCCGTGAATTGATTAACGGTAATGATTGACTGTTTGTGATATCGCCACCAGCTTGAACTGGCGAAATCTGATACGTCAGGCCGCAGGTTGAGTCATATGTCAAACGCCCGGAGCTGCAATGCGGCCTCGGTGAGAGCTATTGTCCCCGCCATGGCGGCGAGTGTACGAATAATAACCCATCAATCTACCTCAGTAACAGATGCGGGTACTCGATCCAAACTAATGTGTGCATCAGGGATAGATATTCGTGAAAAGAAATGTGGTTGAGGCGGGATCATGTTTGCTTCCCGAGACCTTGACGGGAGTGAACCTCTCTGGGGAAGATACCTCCGAGTGAAACAGCGTTGATGGGATCCATTTTGAGCCAGATACATGAATTGAGCGGAAATGGGTTTGGAGTGTCACAAAAGCACAGAAATGGCACGCCGAGTCTAGATTCCTGATGATGTAAGTATGCCCAAGAAAGACATTCGGTCGGATGAAGCTGGGTGCCTCTGCCGGGGAGGCATCCAGTGGACGGAGAGATGCATTGACGAGGAGGCTGTGGTATCAGGACTGCAACTTACCGCTAACCATGTCATGCTATGGCCTCTACTCTGGTGTCGTTCCGTTTACTTCCCCGTTAGAAGGACGGGAGAGCACATCATTGCGGAAGATGACGAGGCATTGACGGAAACAAGGATGGTGCATTGACACTGTCGTAATGTCAACCGACTCGACTAGACTCGGCGAGAATTACATATATTATCTTCAAGAGTAGCAAATGACTCTTGAGTCCCAATGGTATTTGGCTCAGCAAAACGTAAGTCGTCATGCACGAAGCCGTGCCCAAGTCCAACATGCGGATCGTGCATATTGTATTGGCTGCTCTTTACGCATTGAAGAATAACGCATGAGAAATCTCTTCGGACCCGTACGTGTATGTCTCGAGATATCCTTCCAATTGTGACAGAGACAATGTCAACTTCCGTAATTACTGGACCACAGATTAATCACTACCGGGCCACCGACATCAACATCTTAGAAATTGATGGACATGGAATGAAAATGTTATTCCGTTGCCGAAAACCGAATATATATATCGTTTATGCCTCCCACTCTATCCTTCATTTCCTTCTTCACTTCAACTATCATAGTGCGGCTCCCCCTGGCCGTGCTGCTTTTGTATTATATCCGGACCGTGAGGGGGCGGCCCATGTCCTTCCGAGTCTCCACGAATATCAGCCTGTCTGTTATTCTTGGTCTACTCTGGGGAAGATCATCTTCTTGGGCTAAAGACGGCCAGATTGATCAGTGTGGCACTCTTCATGGTGTCGCATTGGCATCCGCATCTTGTTGAATGCTGTCAGTGCGATAACTGCCCAACAAAGAATGCTGGGAGTAGGAGCAACATGCGCAAGAGCTGCGACCCCAAAGAACCCATGAGCCTGGAGGAGCGTATTTTCAGGCAGGCTCGGATAGAAGACCTGTTTGACGACGGTGTCCAAACCGCGCCAACCCTGCACGAGATGGTCATTCTAAACACTTCGCCAAATACCAGAAGAAGGTACAGCAGGAGTGTAAGATTGCGGCAACAGATCACGCGCACCTGCAATTTGCGAGCGAATACTATCAAGTCAGACAGCTGGGTGAGCACAGTTTTGCTCACCTGTTCTGGTATGTGTACGTATACGGTATACCCTAGTCACCGGTCTCTCGAAGACAGTGGTTATGCCAATGGGGTCTTCGACCCAACTGTCGACAAGGATGTGAACTTGATGGACTCGGAAATGACTGTGGTCAAGGAACTGACAGAAGGCCTCGTGACGGTGAGTAGTCCCCAGGCCGGTTAAAAGTGAAATTTACTGATATAAGGATTTCAAGGTCACCATGGTCGGAGTGCGAACAGGGTCCAATGTCCTTCAAGCGACAGGCACGCTACCTGATCCTTCATCCTGGACAGACCATTTACATGCCCCAAGGCACGATCAACTACGTCTTCCGCAAGCAGAGCGACCCGACCCAAATCACAGGTGGGTTTGGCCGAGTGGCACCCTGTTACCTTGAGTTGAACATTCTGGATGATACTGGTCGTTATCGACCTCGAGTGGTGGCGTCACCTGACATGATCTACCAGCTGGTTTGAGGGGCATCTGAACGAACAGCTTGTTTTTAGTCTCAGGCTGTTAATGAGGTTAACGCTTCAGATGTCCTGTCAGCTTGTTGGCTACCCATCTCCCGCTCAGCGCCAGGAGCTGTCTCACTGTGTATGACACGTTGAACCAGTCAAGATGACAAGATGCGACATCAGAGAACCTCGGAGTGGACTCCAGACGACAAGAACTAGCATTTGGTTCAAAGCCATGGCTGAGTTATCACCCAAGTACTTGGCTGATCATACAAGAACGCCATTCCACCCAGACAGAACCCTGACCTTTTACCCAACATCCCTCAATACAACGGAGTGATAGAGTCAATCACAAGGGCGACGCCACTTCATTCTTTGAGACAGAGTTAGGTTAGATCCGGGCGGCAGGAATACGAACCATACACTCCAGTGCCGACTCGGCGGGCATGATGAAGCACGGCCGCCTTTCGGACCTCCACCAAGCTTTGATAAGTACCAATGTTGAAACCCGGAGTACCCATTATCCCTCATGGGGAGCTCCCTTTGTCAGATTGAGAAGCATCGAGACGAACAGCTCGTTTACAATACAAATGGGGTTAACGTTCTTGGTGTCCCATCTCTAGACGATGCTTTGACCTCCCAATATCGCACCAGATGGTTGGAGTGGTTCAAAGTCAGTGAAAGCAGTCTGAAGGCGAGTAAAGGGCATCACTGTCCTCTCGTCATGATTAAAACGGCAGAGATAAGTTCATCAAGCGTGACTACACGGGAGGAAGCCCTTTGCACTCCGGGGATTCCAAGCTCAAGCCAATATATCAAGAAAATGCCCGGCCTAGGACGATGTGGATGAGAACCAAGAGATTCAGACATTGCTGAGAGCATGTAGAACAATGTATCCATCAAGAAAGACATAATTGTGACAGGGAAGAATTAGAGCATTTGCGAGAGCGCATCGGCGTCTACCCGCAAAAGTCACTTTCATCATCAAAGAGGTCATACGCCAACAAAACGAATACAGTACGATAAAACCCAAGCATAATGTACATAAAAAACAGACAAGTCACATCCTACAAGGCATCGAGGACTGCGATGTCCTCTCTCGCATTCGGCGCGACCTTTGTGGGCTGAGACCGCGTACACGCACTCGGTTACGACCGTGCCGATGAAGCCATATACTGTAACTAACTTCAAGCCTTGTGCAAAGGCAGTGTTGATCCGAAAAATGACAAAGCTATTGACATGTCGCTTTAAGCTTATGCCCAGATAAGCGCGACACCACAGATCCTGTCCGTCTTAGGTCTTTGCTGCTCAACGCCTAGTTCGGCAGTGCAGGGAGCCAGGCGACTCTGGGTCATATGCTCCGCCGGTATCAATGGCCTATTAAAGAATCTGCAAACTATAACGTATCGCTACTTCAGCCATATCAATCTATGAGCCTGGCAGGGCAAGAGAGACTACCGTCATCCGTTCGTTCAATGTCCAGCTCTCCCACGCCCTTGCAAATCAGCTTCAATGCTTGCTGGCTGCCGCACCAGTAGTGACATCTCCGGCAACTTTATGGTACGGCTACAACATACAAGTATTATCATGATCGATCTTTGGAGTTGAGGTCGAATTCGGGCGTCGCGGTCTTCGACCCGGCGAAGACGACCGTGAGCCCCATCGACACTGCGACGACCAGGGCAAACTGCAGTGTTACGAGTGATAGAGTAAGCCATCTCAAGAAAGAACATGGCCAGGAAAATGCTACGCATAAGGCCTAAGAGGAGTAGCTGTACAGGGAGAAGCCCAAAAGAGAGAAGTCTCAAACCAAGGCTATCCATGCAAGACTTGACGAGATCGCCGAAGATGGTGAAGATGAGGATAAGGACAAGGCTTCAAGCCCAAACTTTATGATTACAGAAGGCCTTGTCGTGGCAGATGCAAGGCCTGCGTATCGGCATGATCTGTAAAGTTCGTCGAGATGTCGCTTTATGGTCTGCGCTCAGCAAATTAGCTGCAGAGGAGAGAGCTGCTAGAGAAAATGTTGCAAGACATCAAAGTATGGATTTACCGTAAGGGAAATACCACCAGATTGTGGACCGTTATTAGAAACATTGGTGAGCTGGCAACTGCAATATAGTGGTTCTTCATGTTTACCTGCTCTTATCCCCATCATCTCAGGAATTCCTGCGAAGTCTCACTATCATGAGACGTCAAAGCCTGCAAAGCCGGATCTCCCAGGAACGAAAATCAGTGTCAGCTCTGCAAGTCACACTAAACGCTGCATTTATATCTATGAGCAAATTGGCTTCCTACAGATTCGGGGACTGCAGTTCACTCGCTTGCTTGTGACGCTCATTCTTACATAAGCTCTTTGGATATTAAGCAGCTTCGATGCAAGGCTTGTCTGTGGTTAGAGATGTGTGAGATCACTCTAATAGCGTTTCAGACGGCAGTTCAAGCCCAGAACACATCCGCAGAGAAGACACAGACCACGGCCTTTCCAGCCCGACATACGAAAAGAGATGGTCGGGATGGCTGCTGATACAGCCTCTAAACACTATTCACGCCCCAATCGCGCTCAAGGATACCTTAATAACGGACAATGCTTTGGTATAGTTCCAGCCTGCTTTGCATCATCCAACATACGAAAGTATAGGTCAAAGATGGTGAGTCAATCAATGAAACGATGGCGAGGCGGGTTCTCCCTAAAATTAGGAGTTTTCCCAAGTAGCGGGACCTGAACTTCCAAACCATGCAGAAAGCCCAACGCTGTACCCAAGACGAGAAATTGACCCTTTTGCGTTTTCGACATCATATTTACAAAAGGTCAATGGCATTTATACCTCAAACTCCGACCTACCACTTGCGAATAGAGCGCCAGCTCCTCATTCGGAACATTCAACCATGTTGTTCTGTCCCACAGGTGGTGTGCAATATGCATATATTTGCTTGACCAGGGACGGTGTCCAGCTCTTGCGAACACTACTCCCCAACCACCGTTGGAAACTCCAAGATACTCTACGGGTCCCCGGACCTTTTGAAAAGTCCAGAGCCCCATTGCGAGGAGCGCAAGCCTTCCTAGCACAACGCCTCCTCCGGAAAGGGCAGGGCACCTGCAACGCCTGTGAGTCCACATTAACATATCATGACTTAACATGACTAGGACTCAGTGGACCAGGGAATTGTCTACAGCGGTATTGTCTCAGTGTTCCATGGAGTCTTTCGACCGGAAATTCGCCACCAATCGTTCATTTCCGACCAATGCCAGCAGACAAAACGAGACGATTAGCCCTAGTACTAGAGTTATTTTCGCTTCAGATCTGGGAACGTGGCTGTCCCATATGCTGCGGGATGAAATCTCCTTGGAGTTTGTAATGGGGACAGCTAGAAAAGCTCAAGGACATCAGGTGGCGACGCATGCCGGTCAATCTTCATGACCGGACCTTTACAGCTTCTTACAAACACAACCACCCCACCACCACGTTCATGTTCTGGGCCCAGGCAATAAGGTCGTTGCGCTTCAAACAACTCCCTTTTAAACGCATGCACGACGATGAGGATGAGTACGTAGGCCTTGGTACGCGTCAGCCAACGAGAGACGGCAAATCAATCATTATTTTCTCGCAACAGGCATGAATACGGGGATCTACAATCGCACGGCCCTTACTATATATCCAAGAAGGAATAAGAATCACTGAAGCGAGACGAACAACTGAATATACCGTTCAGAAATCTTGGATACGACCTTTCGGAAAGCACAGGCCATGAAGATAAAGGAGACGACAAAGGGGATGAGACAAACCAGAAAACGGAGAAGATTTTATGGCTAAAGGCTAGAAAGGTAACAACATATTCCAGAAGCAACAGAAGAAGCCGGCGTGTCGTCAGTCAAGCCTCATTGTCGTCAACAGATCCCAATCCAGCCTGTCAGGGATACTGTCAGTCAAAAGGGCAACCAACATCACCTGCCAGAATCTATTTCAAGGAGGAGGCCTGACTCTGATTCGGGCTGAGAGTCACAGGGTTCAACCCGACTCATCATTTCAGACCAAACGATCGTGAGACGATCGCAGTTTGTACAATGGAAGAAGCAGTGCAACCGAGGACCCCCAAAAATCCCGATCGTTGTTTGTGGAGCTACAGATCACCAGGTGGCCATGCCTGATGTGATTTGTATCCTTAGGTCAAGGAATTCACTGGCAGTTCATGACTGTGAGCAGTCTCAAGAAAAGAAAATGATCGATATGATGCGGAGGGCACACGTTTCTTACGAACCATTCCTCCACAACCCCAACTCAGCTCTTTCAAGCTATTGAGCTCCTCATCCAGGAAAAGACTACAACATCTTCAGTATACCTATTTCTATCACCACACATCGACAAGCTTGCGGCTCTTCACACATCGATATGCTACCCAAACGCGCATTGCCAAACAATGAACACTCCCACGATGTATTCTTCTTCATATCGAGCGGGTTCGGTTGATTGTAAACTGAAACTGTATGTGGGCGAACACGATGCTACAACAGCGAATAGCATTTAGCTACTTCAAAGCAAAGAATCCAACCTTGCTCTCGGTGTTGGACTTTGCGACCCACCAAGCTCGAGTGCCAATATCCTGGGCTTCGATGAGTCTAATGCAAGCTTAATAGACCAAGAAAGCCGTTTTGCAACAGGTCCACCGTTTCCAACTCCCAGCGAGAGTTCCTGTTTCAATCAACTACGAGATTCATGAACATATCATCTTTCTATGGTAGAGGCTACATCACGAACACATATAACTACTACTACTCTTCGACTGAAGGTAATGCTCAGACACCCCCTTAAAGTTATTACCCTTAAATTCTTTATCTTGTTTGTCATATTACCTTAACTAGTCTGCCTCGGGCTCGACATCAGAGACGGCTCATTGTCTCGTGGAAGACTGGAGGCTCTTCCCATGCAGCATCGCTACGTCGCGGGAGTTCCCCGGGCTTTAGTCATACCCGCCCTCCCATTTGACCTCTCGAATCGTCACTCAGTTGAACTCGAAGTCAGCCACTCGACCAATTCCCCGAAATGGCACGACATGTTCTCTAGAGCATCAATGATCACCAATATCATGCTTGCAATAGCCAAAAACATCAGAGGGTATCATGGGCACCTGTGCCGAAGAGTCCAATCGGTTGGTCCGTGGTTCTCGTCGCAGTCAATTTCGCACCACAAGAGAGCGAACGGATATTATCTCATATAGCCATCCTCAGGGCGAGCTAGGCCTACGCGTCGTAAGGGTGTAATATGAATCCTCGCGACAGACGGTTTGGGAAACAAGGGGAACATGAACCCCTAACCCTTGGACAGGAGTGATAACTTTGCCAGTCAAGGCAATCTTTTGTTCTTCTCAGATTGATACTAGCCTGAAGGGGCCAGTGCCGTGGTATATCTACAGATACAAGCAAAACGACACCCTACTACTGGAGTGGTTTGAGACGAAGGCCCAGATGCACAAAAGAAACGGCATTTCCCTTAGTAGCTCCCAGTCTAAGCCTAAGGAGTGTCGACGCTGTACGTTACGAGCCTTCGGCAGTCAAAAGAGTCTCTGCTCCCTCGCCTCAAGAAGTTCACTGACGGCTCCTATCCAGCACATGACGTTTCGCTTCAACCTGGTGGTGATTGTTTCCCCTTTACAGATGGTAAAAGAATTGGAGGCCCATTTCTCGTAACTACTAGTGTCCCTATCGAGAACTGTCCGATGATTATTGCCGTCTACTTCGACACGGCACACCTCTCATTGCCAGTCACAACAACATGGTCCACCGCGACCCCTTGATTACAGTAGGGATCTGAACCACAAAGCGTGAAGCACTCAGACATTACATGTACCTCAGTAGCAAAAAAATGGCAGCCAAGACTTGCACAGGCCGAGTTGGCCCACGTCATATCAGCCAGCCTCTCCACGGAGACTTTTTTTCGGCAACAGCACCCGAGCCCCTTCACTCAGTCCTCAATCTCGATGCCAACAGCAAGCCATTCCGACCGGCCAAACTCTCAGCGCTTCCGGACCAGCCTTTCTATAAAGCTATCTATCGTACACTTGCCGATGCATTTATGAAAGAGACAGGACATAAAGTTGAATAGATGGCGCAGAATCCGATCAATATTGACGCCGGGGACGCTGAGCGGGATTGGACTTATACTGTTATTCAAGTTGTGGTATTGTCTTCACAACCGGGAAGAAGTTACAAAGTCGTACTGAAGAAGACCAGCATAAGGACCGGCTTCCATCGCCCTTGTGTTGAGATCGCCCAAAGTCTGCGGTGCGATAGGGTGGTGGCATTCGCATCGGGTCCAAGCAAAGACCAAGCTCACTTGTTCAAGCACACAATACTATACGTAGCTCTGACCAAGAAAGCGGAGCAGTGGGGCTTTATAGCTGTTTTCCCTCTAATCATGGCGCAAAGCGACCTATTCAAGCATGTGTTGAGGACAATGGTGTAGACGTCGATTCAGCTGGTGATTCAAACGTCTCTCTGAAACAAGCCCAAGAGAAGCGCCGCATCCATCACGACAAGCTTCACGATAGCCCGTATATATTCAGGCCAGCCCGCAACTCAACCAATCCATAATGCCTGTCTCTGAAGCAGCTGGAGACACGGGAGGTACCCGTGGGGGTTTTACAATCCTGACTGATGAGGGAGATATGCTGATCCAGCCACCTAACCTACTGCTAGTACCAGCCAAAGGCGAGCGGAGGAGCGAAGAATCAACACGATGTTGTGGCAGACGGCACTGCCATGAGACTATGGAGATCCAGCCTCGGAACTGTAACAACATTCTATGCGGCCAAGCCATCCGACATAATCGCTGTCCGCAAGAATGCCCCCGATCTTAGCATAAGATCGCTTTCCAGTGAAAGGAGATAGAGAGTTGACCTTGTCAATTCTCTTCACGGCTATTGTAACATTTTCCGTACTGCAACTATGGGCGTCAAAGTCAATTCCAAACACAGGACATATGAAACACGATCTTCTGGCACATTATAACCCAGAGAAACTCCGACCCCAATGTTCATTTAGGGACTCGTTAGTGAAGACTTTTCTTCCAGCCATGACTCTATACAGGTCTCGTATGCTACGGGACAGACTATCAACTATCAAACAAATTTGCTCGGGCAGCGAAACAGTCTGCTTTGACCTAGAGAGCTGTACGCAATACAGAGACCTCGCACAATAATGGAAACACTAATATATGGTCTCTTTCTTCCTCTCTTTGTATTGAGCAGCTTCTTCCGTATGCAGTAAAATGCAAGCCAAGAACATGCGTTCGGCTTTCTTCAACATGAAGCTCTCAGGATTTGGTGACTCAGACATTCACATCCAGCCAGTTCGACCTCTCCTCGTATGTCGAACCATCTTACTCCTATGAATTGTCCCAGTCACTCAGCAGTATAGCACAGCGCAGCCACCATTCACCCCTGAGTCACCGAGTGCTGCCTGAAGTATATTTTTGAGAGGGGTATTTTGAGTTGATAGACATGATAGATGATGCATAAACATGATAATCTAGCCTATTACCTTTCTGTAACTGTTTTGAGTTTGTATGTGCTGCCAGTAAAGTTTTGTGGTTGTCGCTTTGTGAGTCTTCTTTTCAGTGTAGCCATCGTTTATAAAATCTCTACCCCAAATCCGTCCCTCACATTTGCAACAGATTCTTGTCATTGTTTCCCCAGATTCTCACAGACCTTTACCCCACAATGTCTCTTGCGGCCTCTCCCGTCACGCAAAGGGCAAGCCTTTTAGGCCTTCCTTTGGAGGAAGCAGGCTCTCATGCTTAATCAAATAGCTCACTATCATCTTTACCTCCTACAGGGTATGATTTATCGACTGGGTCGACTTTTGACGCCTGATATGTACGAGGAGCCCAGTCCCGAATATTCTCAATACATGCCTATCGTGATGTGATGGAAGAAGTAGCAGAGTTCCTCAGGATTTGGGACCGACGAACTGAACTTTCTACCGAAGTGAGAAGCATGCAGGCCTTTGTTGACGCTCGGGAGTTTAGAGATGGTGCTGGTTTCAGAACTGGAATTGCCTCAATGCGACTACGAGGAGATGATAGCACAGTCTCCTTGAAACGCACAAGGACCTACCTATTACGACAACTTGCAGACAAGCACCCCACAGAATTCTCTGAAGCTATTGAGGACATCTAACCGGGGTGGAATGATTCACATTCGATTGACTAATTCTTCAATCTCGGGTTTGATTCATGGGCTATGCCTACTCGGTCTGAAGTCAGAAGAATGGTGAATCTAATGCAGAACACCAAGTACTGGCAGAACGGGGATGCGTGGTACCACTTACGCTATGGCCATCAAGACTACAATGGCCCAAAACATCGTTACAAACGAAAGTATTGGTTCTCGGCTGCCGCTCAAGCAATCAGATTCCTCAGGCAGCTTTCTCGACAACAGCGCCTTTTGATATCAAAGCTAATTCTTAATGAAGATCGACCTGCAGCTGCCTTTCCTGAGTCTCATATGATAGGCATGATCCCTTTTTGTCTAGAAAACCCGAAGCTCCATGTTCAACATCATATAAACCTTTGGCGAAATATCCTTGCTAGAGGCGATGACTTCAGAATCCGAGGTCTTATGTCCTATATCGAAGGTCCCCCTCTAGTTTTGGAGGATACTCCAGGAAAACATCAAACCCAACCCGAAGTTATTGGCAGAACCTTTAGTGGCTTTATTATGCACCTCTTGGAGGCCTTAAAGAAGGGGCTGCCTCCAGACTCATACTCCCTCATCGTTGGTGGCTGTCCTGATCTGAATCTTGCAACAGAGGTCTTTTCTGTATCCATGAAGCCTTACATCGCCTGGCTCACGGCTCATACGAGCTGCACCGAACGCGGCCTGATCGCCCCGGCCAGCCACCATGACTATCCGTTTCCTACCAGAACGCCTGCCCAAGAAATAGCTCCAGCGGGTGAGAGAAGCGCCATCATTCAGTGCGACTTCACCCTTGACTAGCCTTGGGACTGGGAAACTATCTATAATGATTCAGGAGCATCCAGGATCGCCACTCTAAATGAAATAATGAGTCTTGGTGTGGACTTTGAGGCCGACATGCTTGACGTTACTACTGATCTGCTTGATTGGGAAAAGGTCCATAGGGAAAGCTATGAAATGGAAGAACTTTTGGAAGGTGTCTTTGCAGAGCCTGGTAACCATCGTTACTTGGCATAAGTGCAACACAAGCAGTCAGCGGAGCACAGTACTGGGTCGAGACTGTAGGAAAGTATTGTGGGTTATAGTATGCGTATATGCTCCTTCTTCAGGCGTGTTATCTTGCCTTAATTGACTATACTCTGTTTCAGCTCAGTCAGTCCAGTATGTATGATCAATATGTTGTCTCGACAGCTTGCGACGATGTTCTTCTTGACAACTACACCCGCCTATGCTAGGCATATGTCTTTGGTAATGGATCCATGCATAGTTCAATATTGTGATCAAGTGACTGGAAAACACCAAGAGCTACTTAGAAAAACTCATTCTTTCATGAAGTTCGCAAGACGCACATCGGCTTTCGTTCGCGGAGCCCCTGTTATTTCCTCTAAATCGCTGTGCTCCATAGTATTGTCCGGCGTGTTAGTCTCTCTTAGCAAATCGAGGACTGTTCCACTGGAGAGGTACCTAAAAGTGTCCAAGCTGGCGATCGGAAGCTCCAGAAAGGTTCACAACTGCTACGAAGAGCAAGAAGCCTCGTTCTCTTGACTCAACTGGTCAAGACGAGGACTCGCTAGGGGAAAGGTAAATTCAAGGCTAAAAGCGGAGACTAAAACAACAGCATCAACATAGAACAAAAGAAGAAGCCTAGCGGCGACACAAGATCAATTCGGTCTACAAACGATATGGCCTAGGCTGATTGCATGTCCTATACAGGGTCCATCAAGTTTTGGGTGGTCAAGAATATGTCATTGAAGGAATAGAGTATCAGATAGTTCTCAGACTCTAGTTCTATCTGTTTCCTTTCGCCATTTCTTCATATGCCCCAAAGTGAGAGATTTGAAGACATGTTAGCCTGGGAGGCCGACCATCATATGACGTTGCCCATCACGAGCATCTGCAAAGGCCTCCAAATCTGCCAATGAGAGGCCATCTACGGCTCATCTGTAAACTCGCCATTGATCAGCATAAATACCCAGTGCCTGCCCTTTCGCTTTCTGTTTCCCCTCTCTCCTTTCTCTTCATCAAATTCACTTTTGTGCTTTCGAGACCTGGTGTCCCTCTAATAAATCACACATGTCAGCACCACCAGGAAGACCACGGTCTGCCAAACAAAAGCATTGGCACCTCTGACTGTTATCAGACATATCATACTAGCTACATTGCTATGTCTGAGAATGGTTGTAGGTGCCTATGCTGTTGTTAGGTGGATCGTGGTCTTCCTGGTGGTGCTGGCGACTCTCCAAGCTCGCCGCGCATGATACTTGGTACCAGTCATGCGTGGTGAGCTTGGATGCGCGCGAACGTAAGATATTTCCAGCGAGCTTCCAAAGGAAAGGCTAACAACCTCTTTAGGCTGTATCTACCAACATGCCAACTTTGGCCAGATCTTGAGGACCTATAGCCCTGTTGTCATTGCGCAAAGACACATCCATATGTAGATCTTCAAGATCCGGCCATGTGCCCGGAATGTGTATCAGCAACGCACGCGATCGAACCATCTCAAAAGGAGTTGTTTCATTGTTGCGTATTGCTTTTTCTCACTTTTTGCTTCGGTATGTCGGCTCCTTGCTTTCTCGACGTGGTAGTAGACTTACTGTGTCAGCCAAACGATTAATGGACCCGGATAAGTCGTAAAAAGGTGTCCTATTACTTTCCTCCTTCGAAATCTTCTTCATCGAAGACCTCTAATTCTCAAATTCCCAACATATATCTCCTGGGCGTAGTCACTGGTGGCAAGCCCCGTCCAACCCGACAGACAATGGACGATCGGATCCCCGACGATGGTCTGCTCTTCATGAGTGAAGAAAGCTTCGTCCTAGATTTTGCAAGCGATGACCTGGAATGCTTGCCATTGAATGCTCCATATGATACGAATGACGCAGCGTCTGCCGACGTACACCAGGAAACAACCTTTGCAGATACAGTCGACTCAGTGAATACGAACTCATTGGTCATTTACTCCAATCATATCAACCCGATTTTACATAACACTCAAGAGCTACCAGCTCTAGATACTACTTATCTTGACATCTTACCTACGAACTGGGACTTCATGACGATGCCCACTGATCCCATCACTACTACCCTTGCTGGTTCTATGACGACCGCAGAGCAATCCAATTACTCCGCTACTTACACAAGCTCTTCCTCACCGATAACTCAAAGGAGTCCAACAGGACTGTCACAGTCACAAATATCCAACCCCTTATCGACAAAAGAAGCCGAAAACGCATCAAGCATATCAACGAGAAGACGAAGAACCAAGATGGAACCTGGCACTAGACCCTGTGACTTGAAGTAAGCCAAGTCATCCTGGCCAGATTTATATCCTTAATCCTCTATGCTAACACTTCCTTCGAGAAGACAGAAGCGAAAAGAAGATAAGCCTGAGAAGTGTCACATCTGCGGAAAGGGGCACCAGTGGAACCGCGATCTGGAGAGGCACTATTGGAGTAACCACCCAGTTGAGGCAGCCAAGATGGGCCTTAGTCGAAGCGAGCCCAAATGTAGGCACTGTGGAAAGGACTTTGCGAGACGAGATCATCTGAAAAGGCATCTAAAGAGGAAGCACGGGGGTAGTTAAGCGTGTGAGCTGTTGGGTAAACCTACTAAGCCGTAGTCTCCTTTGTCGTGAGTTTTAGTTACCTTACCTCAGTTATAAGAAATAAGTATAAATGAACCTGCATGTTCTGTGTAGGTGAGGTGTGTAGCCCGCCTAAAAAAGACTGTACATGATCCTTCAGTAGTATAAATCTTATTAGTAAGGAGGCCGATCTAAACTTAGGATCTCGGTCCTAACTTATAACAAGACTTAGGTAAAGTCGTAAAATCCTAGTAAAGCTTTTTAATAACTCGGCTTCTTGCCTCAAAGCTTGAGGCCGTTCTAGGCTAAATAATAACTTGCCCCTTACTCTGTATTTACGCTCTATTTACTTCTCGCCTCCGATATCACAACATCTCCTATAAAGCCACGCCTGAGGACAAAAAGAGAGAGAACGCATATAACTTGCAACCGATAGAAGATACAGAACAGCAAAAGAATGAGGACTCCGGTACAGGGAATCGAACCCTGGGCTCCGCGGTACTGATCCCTCAGCTGAAGATGAGAGCGCGAAATGTTAGCCACTACACCATACCGGATGTTGTTGCTTGTGATACAGGGGTCCGAGTTGCTCTGTATCATTGCCAGGCACTAGGCACTGAAGCGCAGCACTTACTCTTGGCCTACCATGAATGGAAGGGTCTCTTCCTCATTGTCATTATCATTGTTCTTCTCTTCTTCTGAAAAATAGTAATAATAGTAGGGGTTCTTTGCGTTGTGCGTCAGAGCAGCCTCAGCTGTACTAAAGTCAGGCTGACAGTGACAGTTACACAAGCCCATCAGTCACCCAGCAACGCCCCTGGCGTTCTTCTGCTTCTTGCTGAGGTTCCTCCTTTTTCATGTTGACCCCTCTTTCTCGAGCAATAAACACATCGTTTCACTTTTATTCAAGTGAACGGTAGTTTTGGAAGATATCATATTTCTTAGTCGTCGCTCAAAGGTATAAAGCACACATACATACATCCCTTGCATACTCTCACACAAACGCAGACTTCCGCGCTCGTGTCACCCTGTGCGACTATGTCTTCCAGTGAAGACACTCCTTCTGTCATGTCGCTCGACGACGAGCCTCTTCACCGAGTGCCTGAAGGCTACTACGTCGGGATCGAGTGCCCAAATGAAGAGGAGCGGTTCACTTTCACTTGTCCCTACATTCATTGCGATGGCTGGATCTTTGGCTCTGCCGAAGAGTGCTAGAAGCACGACAAGAACTGGCACCAAGGTCCCTACGCGTGCGGGCAATGTCATGTGCACTTTGCTGCTCAGCCTGCACTCCAGCGACATGCCAAGGCAAGCAAGCATAACATCCAGTGGGTTTGTGAGGATGAAGACTGCGAGATGATAGGCGAAGCTTTTGAGACAAAAGCCCTCTTTCGCGACCATGTTCAAAACTCAAGTGGCCACAAGGACTGGTTCGCGGATGAGACTGCAGATGATAACGACTCGGTGTTCACACCATCGCTCAACTCTGGTCATCAGAGCGCAGACGATGATGTTTTTGGACCTTTCGCCGCAGATGGAAACATCTGTAATGAGCCCTGTTGTCGACACTACGGTACGGATTACAAGTGCAAGTCCGAGTTCAACCGTCACGCAGATACAGGCGCTCACCGAATTGCCGCGAATCTGAACAGAGTCTTGCTCTCGAGCGTCCCTACTGCCTCCGCCCTCCAGGCCGAGCAGGAAGGTCTTCGTTCTTTCCGCTGCACTTCTCGTCGCTGCCACCGACACGGGGAAGTCTTTAGTACGGCAAAGGCATTTTTCAACCACCTGAAAGACGACGAACATCGCGACGGATGGTGTGTCAAATTCGACGATGATGACCTCGATTACAGTAGCGATAGAGATGTGATGCCCGGAATCCAGTTCTACGCTGGTGGAAAAAAGGGCAGATGTGTCAACGAGAAATGCCCTCGGTTTCGTTTCCAGTTTGACTCTTATGGTGCTATGAAGCAGCATAGCAGATCACTTGGTCACGTCCGGGCGGAAGAAGACCTGGGGTTTACAGACGCGGATGATTCAGGCGAAGAAGTCTGGAAGAAGAGCGCGGTATACGGCATGGAGGTTGCAGAGGATGGATTACTCTGGAAGTGCACCAAGCAAGGTTGCAAGAAGTTCAACGTTGTCATCAAAGGGCTTGGGAATGCCAAGAGTCACTACAGCTCTGATACTCACATCATGGCTGCGGAGGATATCGTTACTTCATCTGATGAGTCCGTGGAACATATCGAAGGCATGGAGTCCTTGAAAGACGGCGATGGCTGGAGATGCCTTAAGCGAGGTTGCCGAAAATTCAACAAACTATTCTCGCATCTGGGCAATGCCAAAAAGCACGCTGTAGGTGATAGCCATGCCTTGGCCGAGGAGCCCGACTGTGCAGATGAGAGCCTCGACGGGCTGGAGTATTCAATGGAGGAAGGTGTCTGGACTTGCGTTAAGCCTGGCTGCAAGCGAATGAACTCTATCTACCAGCATCTCGCCAGCGCCCGAAAACATGCCAGTGCTAACATTCATGCTCTAGCTGAGGAACCTGCGGAGGAAATCGTGGAGAACATCGAGGGCATGGTGGCTTTGGACGAGGGGAGTGCTTATATGTGCATCAAGTTCGGCTGCAAAGGCTCAAGCAAAGTCTACTCCAACGTCCGCTCTGCCAAGTTGCACGCGAACGCTAGACCTCACATGAAGGCTGGCGAGGTTTCAGCTTACATGCCTGGTCAGTTCAACATGGACTTGTTTTCAACCCCGACGCGAACTCCTCGGAATCTACTGCTCACGCCCATGGAGACAGAGGAGTCGACCATTGTTGTCACCCCGGGAAGCCCCTCTGCTGGTCGTGGAACCAACCCTGCGGGCCTTTCAACAGGCGCACGAAACAATACATCTGCTCGGACTGTGAAGACGATTCGACTACGAGGGCCATCGATCAATAAGCAGGAAGAGCTTGAGAGAAAAAATCGAGAGCTAGAAAGTCGGGTCGCCAAGCTAGAGATGCAGGTTGGCCAGGTCCTTGGTTTACAGAGTCCTCCAATCCAGAACAATGCGCGCTATCAGAACCCCGAGGTTCATCAGACTTCCCAGGTTTATCAGAACTCCCTGGTTCTTCAGAGTTCCCAGGTTCATCAGAGTGCGCAGTTGTTTCAGCAGATGCCTGAGGCTCCTCATGAGACTACATGCGCTCGTGTTGAAGGTTTATCCAAATTTGTGCGGGCAGCGTACCGTCCTAAGATGTCAATGCCCGTTGACGAGGATGAACTGTGAGAGTATGAGCTGTGAGAGGTATTATTGTTGCGGTTACAACAGGGATGGAAGGAATATTCTCATGTGAACAAGATGACCTGTCAAAAGGTAAAACGTGTTGAAGGAAAAGGATGGTAGATGTTTCATGTTGTCATTTTACAGGGTCGGTCGGAATGTGTTGAAAACAATTGCTTTTAGATACTGGCTGTGCGTAAGGGTCTAGATACAAGACATGATCGAGAATCAAATCTGTGCGAGTTCTGTCCCATTCCATCAGAAATGTCCATCTCGAGTCTTCCCGCTAAAATACCATTCTCCGCTTCAGTCTGATGAATATGTGCCTCATTAGCACTCCCAGTGTCATCAAGAAAGTTCTCAACCCTCATCCTCGCCACTCCCATCTCGGTCCTCTGCTTCCAACTGTTTGTCATCGCTAGCCGTGAGTGACAAGACCTCCATGTCATCCGCCACATCATCCAATGTCATCTCCTGGTCCTCCTCAAAAAGCTCTCCGGTGCAGACGAGTCGACCTCCAACGATCTCAAGATCGATCGCTCCATCAGTTCCAAAGTAATGCTCGTAGGACTCTTGATCGATAGCCAACTCCATTTGTGGAAGATCTTGAGCCTCGTCCTCATCTTCGGCAAGGTAAACTTCGAGGTCAACGATGGAGTGTTGGGCCGGGACACCCATGGCTTGAGCGCCGTGGAAAATGTTTGGTTCGTCGTAGTCGTCTGGATCATCATACGAGGGCTCAGGGTCGAAAATGTTGGATGTTTCAATCTCGTCGTTGGCGAGATCATCGTCATTTCCTGTAACCGTGGAATCCATATCGGAGTCACTTTCTTCGTCGGAGTCGGTAGTTTCGGCATGATCTGTGACCATGAGCGTGTCGTTGTCAGAGTCTTCAGGGACAAGGTTGACAAAAGTTACCTCAGAAGAGTCTGAATCTTCATGGATGTCGCCCTCGGGAGAACTGTGGTGTTCGTCCTCTTCATTATGTTCGAGCAGAAACGGGATTGCTTCTTCCGCTGCAGCACCCTAAACTGGCAGCAAGTTCAGTCCGATCTGAATGTCCTCCAGTGCAACACCCAGACCTCTCGCTTCGTCCAGCTTGCGGTTGCTCTTTCGGATGAGATCCCTGAGCACCATAAAGCTAGCCTCCTGCACTTCAAGAAAATTCAAGGCATCCTCTTGAAGAGAATCGTGCAGAGGCGCTGTATCGGGGTCCCAAGTGCGATCAGTCCATGTAGCAAGGCAGTCGTCTCCGATAGAGATGTCGCTGAGGGCGATCCCCTTCCGTTTCGCTTCCTCGAGGCGGCGGTTGGAGTTGTAGAAGATGTGGTTCTTGAAGTCTGCGGTCATCAGATTAAGGAGCAGAATTTCCGTTAATCGTTGAGCCATGTTCTGTACCCCAGTGGCAGGCAATGATGTGCTCATGTTTGATGGAAGGGCGAGCGCTCCGAGTTGAGATTGTGTAGATGTAAGATGTAAAGATGAAGTTATCAACTGTGAGGAGAGATAAAGAGAAATGTGAGTTAGCGCCTGAGCTGTTGAAATGTAAGTGAATCACGGCCAATCCAGATTGCCAGACAGATATATCATTGTGACATAAATATCCATCCAGAAACATCACCATGCAATTGTAGCCGTCATGGGTTCGGCAGACACGGTTAGAAGATTTATCATCAATTCAGTTGATCTTGAGAAGATCTATGGTCTCCTTGCATATGTAACTTTGGGGCCTCGACCTTTAGCCTTATGGGAGTCGGATCGCTGATTTCTTCGTGCCGTCTATAGCAGTTTTCCAGCCTCATCTAGTCCTTGATCTCAGGGATGCCTTTCGTTCTCAAGTCTCGTTCTCGCCGTAGGGTTCGCCTCGTGGTAGAGTCTCCTCGCAAGCTGTTATCGTCGTTGCAACAGCTCCTCTTCGGAACTCTTTATCAGATGTTGTCCATTCGTCATTTTGTCTTCCTTTCCCCCGTCAACTTTCCTTCACTGAATGTCGCCCATCTCAACCTCCTCAGCCTTCTCGCCCTCACCCTCAACCTCTGGCGCATCTATCCAAGTCAGCACTCCGTTCACAACCACCCAAGGAGCAACTTACCCTTCATCTCCGCCTCGCCCTCAGCTTCCATCTTTCTCTTCATAGCATGCGCCAGTCTCTTCTCTATCTTGCGCGCCTTCTTGGCGCTCACCTTGGCTCTAGGTCCGCTCGTGGGCAAAAGACCTGGCCTTGCGCCTCGTGTAGTATCGGCCTTAGCGACCTTATCCTTGGGTGCTTGTGATCGCTTGCGTCGCTCTTTGCGGGCACTTGAGGCGCGCGCCGCAAGACGGTTCTTGGAGGGACCGTTGGGGTTGCCGACGGAAGGCATTGTGGCTGTATGTGTTGGTTTTGGTGATGGAAGTTCTGCGATAAGAGGTTCCAAACTTTTTTTTTACTAGGGTCGAAAATCTCGGTGGAGGTTCGGTAAGGAATGCGCTAAAGTGTGCCCCGCCGCGGGGATCGGCAGAGCTGCATGTTCCAGAACGCCTCCTCCAGAAAGTCAACACATGGAGACAAGATGTATGTATTCATGAACCCCAATCAATTGCGCCTGAAATGTCTAAGTAATACAATTCTGAAAATGCCGCTTCCCATGCCATCAAGTAGTCATTTCAACATCATGCACATGCCATCAAACTACGCCAGATACCCCTATAAACATTCTAGGTATGCACCATCCCGTCCCCAAATGTACATCTCACGAGAGACTATATGTCCTCCCTTAAGCACGAGTTTGTTGGTTTCGTCCAACAGTAGCTGCGCTATCCTCGCTATTGGGACCGAGCATTCTTCGACTAGGATCGTCGTCGTCGTCGCTCATCAACCCATCTAACTCGAATTCTTGGGCATCCCGCAGTTGACCGTCTTCCACCGCGAGCCCATTGGCGTAGTGGTTGTTGCCGAGCTCCTTGGTGTCCAATACAGGATGAGCAAGGCGGTCCCAGAGGCCAATGAGCATGTTGACGAAGAGGAACATGATCGAGGCGAGCGAGTAGGTAATAAGGATATACGAAACATGGTCCATGGCGGAGCCAGCAACAAGATTCATTTGCTCCTCTGTAGCGCCCATGAAAAGGAAGCCAGCAGCATACATGAACTGCGAATGTTAGCTGAGGTTTTGTGGTGAAATGCGGGTTGACTTACAAAAACTGGGACAAATTGGAAGCTGTTGGCAGTTCGACCATCTTCAGAGATAGAGTGAGCGTCCCTGAGCACAAAAGCAATCTCAATGATACGAGTAATGCCAACGACCATGAGAGTGTATCCAAACATCGTGTGCGTAGCTGCACTGACCATCAACTCTTGTGGATGAGCAGACATGGCCCAGCCTGTAATGAAAATGACGAAGCCGGGGATGAAGTTGCGCTTGGGGTTTCCGTCGCGGTCTTTGCTTAGCCAGATACCAGCCAAACCAGCACACCACCAGATGATCCCCATTGTCGTATGTTGCCAATCGTTCTTGACCCAGTCGGTTCCCCAGCGATGCTCGGTAAATGTGTTGACGCAGCCCCATGCAGCGATCGCAACGCTATCGTAGAACTCCTGCGAGCGACCATGTCGTCGGATCCAGAGCTGGCCAACAACAAGGATGATAGTGAGAAGAATTCCATAAGCGATGAAAGCACCCCCCATAATGAAGTGAGCGGCGCATTGTCCTGTATGATCTCCCTGGCAAAAGCCAAGAGCTGTGATTCCACCAAAGATCATCTGCGTCCATGACAGGACTGGCATGAGCTTGCCAATAAAAGAATGGCACGGACGGATCAGCTTTCGAATTCTGCCATTGATGCCTTTCTCCCAATGTCCTTTGAGGTATAGTCCGAGAACAACCTGCGCAGCGAGGAGAAGCTGAAGAATGTGCGCAAATTTGCCATGGACATGATTCGGAATGAACTCACGGCCCTTATGCGCATGACCAAGGAAGAAGCCAAGAATGGCGAGAATGGTGCCAACGGCTTGGGTCGGAACGTGCCATTGATTCTTGGTCATCTAGTGGACATCAGTATTTTGCCAAGGCTGAGTAGTTTTGTTTACTCACACCCAAAACCATACCGACAGGGAAGATAACGCCATACGCTAACATCTGAATGAAGATGTGAATCCATAATACCGTATCCTGCTGCTTGTCAGCCGCTAACTCAAGTTTTCAGATCTGTAGAACGCACCAAGGGTTCCAAAGAGACTGTTTCGCCTTCGGGAATATGGCTTGCATCGTGGTCGTGGGCTTGCACAGCTGTGACAAGAAGCGCAATTGTCGCAACCTTGGATAGCGAAGGCGCTGCAAGGGCCTTCGACTTATAATCGCCAATCATGACCGTATCGTCCTCAAATTTCCGTCAATATCGCGATCCAACGTCTCGTGCAAATTTGTGAGCAATCGCGGTTTCGGTTCCGTTCTTCCCGTCGTAACAACCGTCGGTGGGGGATCGTCGATGTCTAGCGGCGTCCAAATTATTCAATTGTAAGCAGCAATCGCTGGAGGATCGTGGCTCGATAAGCGAGTAGATAGCAAGATGCCGAGAGCAGAGCAAACAAATGACTGCGTTTATACAAAGAGGCAGAATAAAACTCCTCTAGGGAGATCAAGATGACGAGGAAGAAGGAGATGAGGAAATTGGGCAAACTCAAAAGTTGTTTCCTGGTGTCGGTTCAAGTAAAAAGGCCGCCAACCTCTCCCACCTCCCACCTCGGGCCCTCCAAAACTTGAGGTTCCAGGGGGCTCCATCGATTGAGGGCGTCATTCCGGAGCATTCGGCAGCCTGTCATTACACAAAGCGCGATGGCAATTGGCTGCTTTTGATATCAGGCGTGGTGCTTTCCCACTAATTCCTGCAGTACCAGGGGGGTTGCCGGAGCTTTATAATCCGCTAATAGAGCAACGTGCGTCGACTGGGTCCGATATACCCGAATCCAAGAATGCCATGTTTGCACCCAAGTCTTGGTCCTCTTGGTTCCAAGAGTGAAGTGAAGTATTTTCATGAGCAGCTTATTACACGTCTAGTGGTCGATCACCTGGAATTATGAACAGAAATCCTTGGGAATGCAGCTCATGCATTGATCTCGCCATGTCGTAGTAAGTAACGGGAATATAAGAAATCCGGCAGAAGAGCATCGTTTGTTCGACGGTTGGAGTCGTCACCAAGAATTAGAAGTCTTGGCATTGATGGGCCCAAAGCTGATCACTGATTTATGGGACTTCACTTTACAAGTGATGCGTTTAGATGTCCGTGTATCCGTCCTGTTCTTCTCTTAGGGTACTACCTTGCCCTAGCTACCCTATGAGGAGGCAGAGTTGATAGGGCATCTGGTCCAGGTACCACGGATTTTGACTCCATTCATTGAATAGATCGTATGTGATCAACTTTATGCTTTTGGTGGTGATCGGTATTCCCACCTGTTTCTGTCAACACCACTTTAAGAGCTTCTAAGTCGGTTTAGGGTAAGCAATAACATGAGGCTTGACTTGCAATATGAAGATCCATCATCAATGGATTTGTATTTTGCAGCAAAGATCTACAAGGGTTGTTTCCTTTGTAGTTTTATTGGAATGACCGGGGAGATGATGGTCCCCTTCCTAAACCTTCCATCAAAGCAATATTGCATCTACCATCTATCGTGATCCCGACTCCAGCTTTGCTTCCTTCTCCTTCAGTATTTCCTTGGCCTTTCCCCAGAGCTCTGCCTCCATATCCCTCTCAACTCTTGTCCCTCGACTGTTCAGCCAGCCCGCTCCGATATTACCCACAGCTCCCACTCCGTTGGGTGTTGGTTGTGGGATAATGGGGCCCGTCTTGTTCAGACGAGGCGGTGGAGCAAGACTGATGATATTGGCTTCTTCGAGTGCCATGACCTGGCGTTTGATCTTGACATCGACGGTATGAAGTGCCTGGAAGAACTGATCTGTCGCAGAAGCGAAGGCTTCTTTTTGTGTACCAGGATCTAGTGATGGCTTTGTAGGTTCGGCTGATGGATCCATGTTCTGGTCGGTTTCTGTGGATTTTGGTATTGTGAGTGCGTTGAGTGCTGTGGCAGTGTGTTTCATGAGCTGGATGATTTGTTGGTCGATGGCATTAAGCTGGCGGATGTTCTCTTCAATAGTGAATGGCTCGTTGCGTGATGAATCGGCACCAGCCATCTCCACATCATTTGGGGAAGCCATGACTGTGACACGAACTTTGAGAGCTTTTCGTGTATATATGTGATGAAGTTGACGATGAAGGGTCCTTGGATTTATGCTCAAACTCTCGGTTGAACGAATACAGGGCTCAGCAAGAACAAAGTTTTGTGATATTTCAATGCAAACAAATGCTCAGAAAGGATAATCAGGCTTTCAATTGTAGAAATCGCCTTATTCTGATGCAGGCAGATGAATGAAATGTAACAGAGTTCTCTGTGATGGTGAAGCTGAAGTGAGTTGAAGTGCGACGAAACGAATCTCAATGAATGAAAGAACGGGCGAGAGATACGTACCCGCTGTCATTGGCAGATCACGGTGGCGGCCCGTGCGTGGGTGCTCAATCAATTGCTTCAACAGCAGCACGGTTTTATTAGGATGAACGTCAGGGAAAGGGTTCTTGATAATCAAAAAGAACAACAAGAAAATCCTGAGTATTTCAACTTTGTATATTCTTGTACGTGTCACGCTCTTATTGTCTCATCGAGTTCAATATCATGTTGCGCCGCTTAATCATCGGTTAACCTCCACGCGCGCTCTGCTAAGCTTTGGCGCGTTTGAATCATCCACGATTCACTTTAACTTTCAGCATTATTGAATCGAGGTTACAACTCATACAAACCTTAAGATCTCATCGTCTTCTTCGCTACAATCATTCATCTTCGAAGCATCTTAATTCCCAGATAAAACCGACCTACCAACTCTTTCGAATATCCGATAAAGAAGGACACTGCCACAGACTGGCAGTTTGTGAGCTCTCATCTCATCACCTTGAAGAGCGACAGGAGCTGGCCCCCTTCCAAAAGACACAGCTAGGGTATGACATATCGCTGAGGGACACTCACTCTCTACCAGCGTGTGGCGTAGATAGGCCGGATCGAACACCTAGGCTCCAATACAAACCCGCCTTCTTCTCTAACAGTCACTGCCCTTCACTATGTCTGGGCCAGCACAAACACCAGGCGCACCTCAAGCGCCAGGCTATCAAGGGCCTGCACCAACACCTCCAGCTCCAACACACGCAACAGCAGCCGCAGCGACGGGCCAGAGTGGCTCATCTGGAGGCCCAATGTCGAATCAGAATCTCAACCAGATTGTAAGTCACTTTCTACTTGTTTGTTTGATGAATCTCCATGGTTGTCTCATTCCATTACACCACCAACATAAAGGCGACCATTATATCATCTTTTGTCAGTGCCTCTCAGCACTCTCCATGACAACACATATGAAGCATCGGCTGTTGCACATTGTCTCTATGTAACCTGTCCAGGGTGCTTATCTCGACTTCTCTTGATCTTGAGCCACAGTAACGCAGACTATCATCCATCCAGTTCACACCCATATATTTGATCAGCTCGCGCACCATAATTATAATGAAAGGTCCATCGGAATATACGATTGCTAAAGCACATGCACAGGTCACGGACTACTTGCTCAAGAGGGGCTTCAATCGAACTGAAGAGGTGTTTCGTCAGGAATCTAAACATCTCGGCCCTGACGGCAAGCCTATCTATCAACTGGCCAACCTCGGCCCCAAAAAGTACCAACGAGCCTTTGGACTACTACGCGAATGGGTCGAGAACAACTTGGACATATATAAGGTATGCCATGATCGCCCTCCCGCTGTTTCCTTTGCTGACAACCCCAGTTCGAACTGTCCAAGCTGCTGTGGCCCGTCTTCGTCTATTCTTTCTTAGAACTTGTCCAACATGCCTACACTGAAGATGCGAAGGCTTTCCTCAGAGACATCGGTCCTAACTTCCAGCCAGTACACGCAGATGATCTCAAGACCCTTGGTACCATTACACTACCACAACACATCAACGAGAACCCCATGACAAAGCTGTATCGGGAAAACAAGTACCGAATCCCTCTGAACCAACATGCCAGCGGTGATCTTTTCAACTTTCTGGAGCGCGAGTCGGACCAGGGTGGTTCCGTGATTCGCCAAGTCCTGGCAACCTACTGCCAGATTGATTCTACAGCTCGTGGACCTATTACCCCCTTTAGTTTCGAAGCTGTTTACAGAAGGTCAAGAAACATGGAGATAGAGAGCGTGGATACCAATGAAGGTATCCCGGGTGTCAATATTGGCTTGTCGAACAAGGACGTTCTCGACCCAACTGCTCCCCTGAAGCTTGGGCCACTACCTATGGATGCCGACCTGCGCGACGATGTGCGAGCTGAGCTTGAGGAAGAGGAGCGACGAATCCCGCCGCCTCCCGGGAAAACATCGCTAGTGGATGAGTTCGACCAAAGAATCAAGCGTGAGGAGAGTGCAGATGCCCCAAGCAGAGCAGAGTTACCCTTACCACCCTCGAGGCCAAGGGACATCATGCTGGAAATGCAAAAGCTTCGAGAGAATCGCGACCGATTCAAGATCGATGGTGCGACGGGAGGCGTGGGAGTCCCTATCAGCGCATGCATGTTTACATTCCATAACACGCTTGGAAGGTGAGTTTTGACAGCTACGTGGGAAATGCTGATACTGACAAGCTGCAGTGTTGCCTGTATGGACTTCTCCAACGATGGACAATTAGTGGCAGCTGGTACTACGGAATCTTACATTCGCGTTTGGTCGCTGGATGGTAAAGCCTTACCCACGATGAACGCGCACGAGAAAGAAGCGAAGTTCAACAGCCGCAAATTGATCGGACATTCTGGGCCTGTTTACGACGTGTCCTTCTCCGATGCTGTTTCTGGCCCTCCGCAGAAGCTCTTTGGTGACGAAGGAAAGTCGAACCCTGCCATGGACACGCGACCGAAGCTGCTACTATCTGCATCTGCAGATGGCCAGATTCGTCTGTGGTCACTAGAGTCTTGGAGTTGCCTATGTCTATACAAGTCCCACGATGGACCTGCTTTCAGGACACTCTGGGGTCCCCACGGACACTATTTCATCAGTGGAGGATACGACAAAGCTGTTCGACTGTGGATGCAAGACCATGCTTCCCCTCAACGACTGTTGGTTGGGCATGACACGTCCATCTCAGCGCTTGCATGGCATCCTAATGGCCTCTATGTCTTCTCCGCCTCTGACGAGACTGACAAGTCGATCCGTATGTGGTCTGTCGTAACTGGCGGCTGTGTCCGCGTGTTCACAGGCCACAACGAATACATCACTGCCTTGGAATGCGCGCCAAATGGCAAGATCCTAGCAAGTGCCGATTGTGCAGGTAACATCTTCTTTTGGGACCTTGCGAAAGGAACACGCATCAAGCGGTCACGTGGCCATGGTAAGGGCGGAATTTGGTCACTCAGCTTCAGCGTTGAATCCAACGTGCTTGCTTCCGGTGGTCAAGATGGCACAGTCCGACTCTGGGATGTCGAGGTGCCTTCTGATCCCCAAAAGGCGAGTCAGCAACAGACAGGCCTCGATGCGGCAGCAACAGGGGCGGATGGCACAAGCGCAGGAGGCACTGCTGGCGAGGCTTCTCGCGTAACAGCCGCAACATCAGGACCAGCGGGTACCAGCGGCACCACCGGAACTCATAAGAAAAAGAATAAGGAGGTGATGATCACACCCGACCAGATCAGCGCGTTCCCGACGAAGAAGACACCAGTGATGAAGGTCAAGTTTACACGGATGAACTTGGTAATTGTAGGCGGCTGTTACGACCCCGAACGTTAGGAGCGGGAGGCAGTCGACCCAGTTGCTCGCGAGAAACGGCGAAGGCAACAATTTGCCGCTAATTTTGGAATAGATTTGGGGCTGACGGCGAGACCTCGCAAATAGTCGACGATGGAACTGGGCCAGACAATCAGGAGAGGCGCAATGGGCTACCTTCGTATAGCGGTCATGATCACAGGTATTAAGAACATACAGCGAGGTCAGGATGATTCCGAGTTTCGAGACTGAATAAAGAGACTGTTTTAAGTGAACAAGCTGGAATAGCGAGCAGTCCACAGGAAATCGTATTGGGGTTGATGTCATTCTTTGCAACTGAGCATGGATGTCCTGTAGTGATAGAATCTGGGTAATAACCACGAAACACTGCGAACCTATGACCATGTTTAATCACTGATTGCATATCTGAGTATTCTGTGGTAGTTTTTGAGGGTGTGTACCTACTTAAGTTGAAGCTGGTTGATATAACAATACGTACCTGCCCTGTCTTACGGGGAAGAGTGGGGCCGTCTCCGCTGACGTCCGCCTGCGTGGAGGCATGCTCCCCAAGCTTCCAACCTCTACCTCCATCTCAAGCCCGTTCTACATATCAACCTCGACCACTTTGAATCCCAACAGAGGTAGCGTCTCGCGATCGCGTTAGTTAGAAATGGACGTCGAAGAATCGCCTTGGGCCGACTCATCACAGGCCGCATCGCAACAGGCATCGCAGCCTGAAGCCGCGGCCTCGCAATCGTCCAACCCAGCTCCCTCCGCTTCCTCGTCGGCCCCTCGTCCATCAAGAGGACCCCGTCGGCTGGTCGCTCAACCCACACGTCTCGAAGCTGTCGATGATCCTCTCGGTCCTCTCGGCGCCGCCACCGAAGATAATGGCCCTGCCCAGGATGCCCCTCCGGTGCCTCCGCAAAAGGAGCAGATGGTGATTCGTACCACCATGCCGCAGCCCCAGCAGCAGCGACGACCTGCGGATCCTCACCATATCGACGATGACGAGAACGATGGGCCAAAGGCTCCTCGCGCACCTCCTCCCGTTGAGGCTGCCCAGCCCAGTGCCGTCAGGAGCAGCAATCAGCCAAGCGTTAGTGTTGAGCAGGCTGCCAAGCCCACGTTCCAGATTACGGTTGGAGATCCTCACAAAGTTGGCGATCTGACAAGTTCCCACATTGTCTATTCCGTTCGAACCAAGGTATGAAGCGCCGGCGCCCAATTAACTCAATCAAGCACTTACGCGGAGAAACAGACCACTTCCAAGGGATATAAACAGCCCGAGTTCGAAGTCAAGCGCCGATATCGCGATTTTCTCTGGCTTTACACGACTCTCCATGGCAACAACCCTGGAATTGTGGTTCCACCTCCTCCTGAGAAGCAGGCTGTCGGTCGCTTTGACAGCAATTTTGTTGAGAGCCGACGAGCTGCTCTTGAGAAGATGCTCAACAAGACCGCGATACACCCCACGCTCCAGCACGATCCCGATCTGAAGCTTTTCTTGGAAAGCGAAACTTTCAATGTGGACGTCAAGCATAAGGAGAGGCGGGAACCCATTCCTACCGAGAGCAAGGGTGTGCTTGGGTCTCTGGGTATCAATGTTGGAGGCGGAAATAAGTTTGTGGAACAGGATGACTGGTTCCATGATCGCAAGGTCTATCTCGATGCTCTTGAGAATCAGCTCAAGGGACTTCTCAAAGCTATGGAGACCATGGTTGGCCAACGTAAGATGATGGCCGAGGCAGCTGGTGACTTCTCAGCTTCCCTCCACGCACTCTCCACCGTTGAATTGTCACCCTCACTATCCGGCCCTCTCGATGCTCTTTCCGAGCTCCAGCTTACTATCCGAGATGTGTATGACCGCCAGGCCCAGCAGGATGTTCTGACATTCGGCATTATTCTTGAGGAGTACATTCGCCTCATCGGTTCAGTCAAGCAGGCATTTGGCCAGCGACAGAAGGCGTTCTATTCATGGCATGCTGCGGAATCAGAACTACAGAAGAAGAAGGCCACGCAGGACAAGCTCTTGAGACAAGGAAAGAGTCAGCAAGACCGACTCAACCAGATGAGCGCTGAAGTTGGCGAGTCAGAGCGCAAGGTTCACCAGGCCAGGCTTCTTTTCGAGGATATGGGTCGGTTGATGAGGAGCGAGCTTGATCGATTTGAGAAGGAGAAGGTGGAAGACTTCAAGAGTGGTGTTGAGACATTCCTTGAAAGCGCAGTTGAGGCGCAAAAGGAGGTGAGTACAGTGAAAAGCAGTGAAGATAAGAAGCGTGCTAAAATGTTACAGCTTATTGAGAAGTGGGAGACATTCTTGATGCAGCTTGACGCCGAAGACGACAAGTCAGTATTTTATAGACCACCAGTATACCAGCAGCAACAGCAGCAAAAGGGAGGCGATACTGCGGTTGACCGCGCTCGGGCGAGGATAGACGAAGACTCGGACTAGATGGACCGGGCGTCGGTTTCTCCAACGCATCTTGGCGGTTCTATCTGGTAGCGATGAGGTTGAGCTCCTGATGGAAGGAAGAATTATATTCACGTCCACAGAGATGTTTGACTATTGATCAGTTCCGAGAATCGCAGACACGTGTTTTTTTATATCTTACAAGCCTCGGGGGCTTTATAGCTGTTGTACATATCGAACCGCCGCCTCCCACCTCATGCTTCCAATTCTCGGATGTCCTCAATAGTAATTTATACAAGACTCATTTTCACCCCCACAATGGGTTGTGGTTTTGTGGTAGCTGTTCCTCCTCTATCGACAACATTATATCATTGTTTACTTTCTCTTCTTAGCCTGCTTCTTAGGTCCTGAGTCCCTCATAGCGTTCGCATCTTGTGTTGGCGCATATCCAGTGATAAGATCCGCATAACCTTCATCAGCTGTCTCGGCGGCACCTTCACCCTCTTCAGCATGAGAAGCATCGTAGGCACGGCCGTAACGTTCTCGGAAAGCAGCCAGTTTACCGGCCTCGTCGAGCTCGACGTTCTTGAGTGACTTCTCAGATGGCTGCCACAACAATGTGTTGCGTGTGTCCTTTGTAGCGCGGTAAATGGGTAGTGGTGAAGTCGTTCGCATGGTGTATGCGGAGCCGTCGGATAGCGTGACGAGCTGGGTGAATGTGTATGGTCGGCGTGGTCGAGGAATGAATGTGGCATGACGGACTTGGCCGAGGGAGAGGCGGGTTGGTAAGCATGGTGTTGAGAGTGTTGTTCGGATAGGCGAGAGAGTCGCCGGTGACACTGAGAACTTGGCCATTGTGAATTGGAAGCGCTACTATGAGCAAGGCCGGGCAAGACGAATTGACGGCCCTGACAGCGATTGGCGACCTAGACTGGTTGGTGGTGAAGCTTTAGTTAGGTAGGCTTGAAGTCGATCGGTAAAATTTAGGATGCGAGGTCCGAGTGCGGGTATACCAAGCAGGGATTGGGGGCCTTATCGATAAGAAAATGCAATTGTTCTTCGTCATTTCTAGACCGGCTCGGCCTCTGACTGCGAACGAGTGAAATAAAAAGGCGCCTATTTACACGAGGCGATTTTACGCTCTGCCTACGGTTTATTCGAGGTTATAGTCAGTGCATTTGTTGATAATGCGCTGTGGTGGTCAATGAAGAGCTCCCGAGCGTTGCGCAATGGCGCTGCGACAGTACTTGTCATGACGAGAGGCGGGACCAGAGGATTCAGTTCTTTGCGGAATACTGGATGCCTACAGCGTTCAACAAGAGGAGTTAATGTTTGTGGAAGATACATGGCTTCGGGGTCGGGGTCTCGTTCGTCTCAATCGACGCTGCATCGTGAGTGTTTCTGCCACTGCCTGTTATTCTAGCTAATGCTATACTGTAGATAGAAGAAATCACACAACTGCGACTGCAACTACATGGCATACGTCCCCAGAAAAACCTCCGACTACCCATCCCACGAAACAAGTCCCTCTGCCCGAGCAGCTACGCTCCATCATGCGTCTGCTCCCCCACAGTGTCGTCGTCTGTACATCGAACCAACCCGGCGATGGCCCTCGCGCCATGACGATGTCGTCTTTTACATCATTAACACTCGCACCTACACCTCTCGTCACATTCAACATTGCCACACCGAGCAGAACACTGGACGCTATAAGAGCAAGCGGTGGTTTCAACATTCATGTCCTATCAGGAGACGAGCGGGGCGCAAATGTTGCGAGTCACTTTACAAAAGGCAATTTTGGCGGGAATGCATTCAAGGGACTGGATTACACACAAGAAGATGACGAGGCACCCGTACTAAGGGAGGACGGCGTCATGTTTGCACTTCGGTGTAGGGTACTCCAAGATGCGCCAGAGGGAGGGCTCTTGAGAGTGAGAGATCATGTCATTGTTGTGGGAGAGGTTGTAGAGATGGTGAGGGTTGGGGAAGAGGAGGATGAGGACTTTGGACTTGTCTATGCGGACAGAAAGTATAGAGAGGTTGGAGTGGTGTTGGAGATGTAAGTGATGGGATTGTATGAAAAGCTGGTTAGTAGAGTGTATAGTACCCTGTATAACAAGGCCTGGCGAAGAGCATGGAGTTGCCGTGGTTCTCGAAGATTCATGATAAATGATAACAAATTACAGATATTCTGGAATAGTAACAAACGATTTCATGCCGTAGGATTGCGTGTAAGTTTGGCTTCTCGCTTGATGTTTTGAGGTGGATATCATGGTCACTTGATGCTTCATTTGCAAAATGAGATGTCAAAGAACAAACCAGAAGAACCACAAACAATGTCCAGTTTTAGCGATTGAGCCTACAGTTTGCCCAAGATTGATGGATGCTGAGCATATTGCTAATCTCAGACAATCTATCTGCCTTCCGATCAACCTCGGCTTCATACCTTTGTTATTTGTACAGTGAGACTCAGCCTTGCTTTCAACAATCGCATCTCATTGGTCTACACAAATTACAATACGGCTCAGCACAGCTACACTTTGAACTTCGTCTGGGCTACTGGCAGATGGGCTGGCCTCAATTGAAACAGTTGGCCGTCGTAAGCAATGCCCGCCCAGGCAGCACACGCAACAGTCGATTTGTATGGCTAGAAGATTCGATTCGATCGAGGGGTCGTTACTTTCGCTGGGGTAAGAAAGCGGAAGCGGTGGGACTCTGAAATGGAAAGCCTAGGAACTTGAACAGGGGTCTTTTTCAGCCTCGAATGAGGGGTTGTTCAAAGATCCGTCCAGGCGATAAGGCTCTAGAGCAATTCGTCTACACTAACAATGAATGGAGATTTGCCATCACGATTGAGTTTTTGTATGATTCATGTAGATCAATGAAATCTCTGTTTTTTACAATCACAGTAGCTCATTGTTTGACTCGGATAGCCTGCTGGGTTTGTGGTACCTGAATTCGCAAAAGATAGACATTTGGGGCGATGCACGTCGAGCTTGTGAATGGATACGTGGAAGAGTCTAGCAAACAATGGCCAATCACTTGAGCCTGATCCATTCGGCTTTTGCCTCCTGGTCCCTTTGTGCTTTTTTTGGGGTAAGCAATGTACTTTGCCTCAGGAGCAAGAAAAAATCGAGACTTTAGAAGAAGTGCCAAAATAAACTCAGTAAAGAGTATCCTAAGCTTAGCCTAAGTTACCTAGAGTTTTTTCGTCGCTTAGGGTCAGAAGTCTAAGTTTATTGCATCCTTTAGGCCGGTACAGCAGGCTAGATTATTAGCAGACCGCAAAGGTGCAGACGGAATCAGAGGCAAACAGTAGCAGTGTTGGCCACCGTCGGGCTGCCGCCGCAAGGCCAAGGTACCTCAGCGATGGAGCTAACGGAAGGCGGGGGAGAGGGGAGCTGCCTGTAGGTAGCGGCGCTAGCTGTTAGGTGGGCTCTTTGGCCGTAGAATCTCATGGAACCTTCACAATCGCAGAAGCAGATGGAAGGAAGGAAGGAGGGGCCGCGCCTACTACATATTTTTCTTGTCCGCCTCCTCAACCTTCTCTCTCCAAACAACATTTCTCTCTCTATCTCTTTTTCTCTCAACAGTCACGATTCCCTTTGATACCCGACAAAATGTCTGAGACCTTCGAGTTCCAGGCTGAGATTTCTCAGCTGCTCTCCCTCATCATCAACACCGTCTACTCAAACAAGGAGATCTTCCTGCGAGAGCTTGTTTCCAACGCCTCAGATGCCCTAGACAAGATCCGATACAAGGCCCTTTCGGACCCTAGCCAGCTCGACTCTGGCAAGGACCTCCGAATCGACATCATTCCTGACAAGGCCAACAAGACTCTTACCATCCGGGATACCGGTATTGGTATGACCAAGGCTGTAAGTTATTTTTCACGTCAAACCAGACATAAATGTCATATATTAACATTCTCTAGGACCTTGTCAACAACCTTGGTACTATCGCCCGATCAGGCACCAAGCAGTTCATGGAGGCCCTGACTGCTGGCGCTGATGTTTCCATGATTGGTCAGTTCGGTGTCGGTTTCTACTCCGCCTACCTCGTTGCCGACCAGGTCCGTGTCATCTCCAAGAACAACGATGACGAGCAGTACGTCTGGGAGTCTTCCGCTGGTGGTACTTTCTCCATCACTGAGGACACCGAGGGTGAGCCCCTCGGCCGTGGTACCGCTATCATCCTCCACCTCAAGGACGAGCAGACCGAGTACCTGAACGAGAGCAAGATCAAGGAGGTCATCAAGAAGCACTCCGAGTTCATCTCATACCCTATCTACCTCCACGTCGAGAAGGAGACCGAGAAGGAGGTCCCTGATGAGGAGGGTGAGGAGGTCACCGAAGAGGGTGATGACAAGAAGCCTAAGATTGAGGAGGTCGATGATGATGAGGAGGAGAAGAAGCCCAAGACCAAGAAGATCAAGGAGACCAAGATCGAGGAGGAGGAGCTCAACAAGCAGAAGCCCATCTGGACTCGCAACCCCCAGGACATCTCCCAAGAGGAGTATGCTTCCTTCTACAAGTCCCTCTCCAACGACTGGGAGGACCACCTCGCTGTCAAGCACTTCTCCGTCGAGGGTCAGCTCGAGTTCCGCGCTATCCTCTTCGTTCCCAAGCGCGCTCCCTTC
Organism: Fusarium denticulatum; assembly: GCA_013396175.1. Taxonomy (NCBI): domain Eukaryota; kingdom Fungi; phylum Ascomycota; class Sordariomycetes; order Hypocreales; family Nectriaceae; genus Fusarium; species Fusarium denticulatum. The sequence continues at coordinate 28,971 of JAAOAK010000362.1, read as the reverse complement.
GATCTCTTCGAGACCAAGAAGACTAAGAACAACATCAAGCTCTACGTCCGACGTGTCTTTATCACTGACGATGCTACCGACCTCATCCCTGAGTGGCTCGGCTTCGTCAAGGGTGTTGTCGACTCTGAGGATCTTCCCCTCAACCTGTCTCGTGAGACTCTTCAGCAGAACAAGATCATGAAGGTCATCAAGAAGAACATCGTCAAGAAGTCTCTTGAGCTCTTCCAGGAGATCGCTGAGGACAAGGAGCAATTCGACAAGTTCTACAGCGCCTTCTCCAAGAACCTCAAGCTTGGTATCCACGAGGACTCCCAGAACCGCTCCATCCTCGCCAAGCTCCTCCGATTCAACTCCACCAAGTCCGGTGATGAGCTTACCTCCCTCTCCGACTACGTCACCCGCATGCCTGAGCACCAGAACAACATGTACTACATCACTGGTGAGTCCATCAAGGCTGTCTCCAAGTCTCCCTTCCTGGACGCTCTCCGCGAGAAGGGCTTCGAGGTTCTCTTCCTCGTTGACCCCATTGATGAGTACGCCATGACTCAGCTCAAGGAGTTCGAGGGCAAGAAGCTTGTCGACATCACCAAGGATTTCGAGCTCGAGGAGACCGAGGATGAGAAGAAGGCCCGTGAGGCTGAGGAGAAGGAGTACGAGAGCCTCGCCAAGGCCCTCAAGAACGTTCTCGGCGACAAGGTCGAGAAGGTTGTCGTCTCTCACAAGCTCGGCACCTCTCCTTGCGCTATCCGAACTGGCCAGTTCGGCTGGTCCGCTAACATGGAGCGTATTATGAAGGCTCAGGCTCTCCGTGACACATCCATGTCCAGCTACATGTCTTCCAAGAAGACCTTTGAGATCTCCCCCAAGTCTCCTATCGTTCAGGAGCTCAAGAAGAAGGTTGAGACTGACGGCGAGAACGACCGCACTGTCAAGTCCATCGTCCAGCTTCTCTTCGAGACCTCTCTCCTTGTCTCTGGCTTCACCATTGACGAGCCCGCTGGTTTCGCCGACCGCATCCACAAGCTTGTCCAGCTCGGCCTCAACATTGAGGAGGATGACTCTGCCCCTGCTGAGGCTGATGCCGCCACCGATGCCCCTGCCGCCGCCACTGGTGACAGCGCCATGGAGGAGGTTGACTAAATGACCACGCATGCTAAACGGGATACCACAAAAAGTCAATGGAGTTGAAGGGTTTCGGTTTTTATGAGCAACAAGGTCTTTTTTCTGTCTTCTGGTTTTTACGCGGGCTTCTCGGATTTGAGCAGCCACTTATTCTGCCATAATTCCCCAGTCCTTTTGAGAGGAGGACGAGGTGTAACTAGTTAGCTCTATGATTACGAGAGAGATGAAGTAGACGCGAAATGGAAATGGTATAGAACAAATGTCTCGCCCTTGAATGTGATGTGAATTGTGAAATTAATCTAAATGACAAAAAGACTTAGGTAACTTCGTATAAGTTTAGGATATCCTCTGCCGCTTAGTTCAAGTTTAGGATAATTTAGGATATCTTTTGCTAAGTTTTATTTTGGATACCCTAAATCAAGGTCCGATGATTCTTGCTCCCCGAGGACATGTTATGACTTGAAGCAATGACTCAATCAAATTTACTATGGGGGTATATAATCTATCTTTGTGGGATGTGGAAGCAGTCCATTCCTTCTTGTACCTGGTCCGTTTCTCGTTTCCAATTCTAAAAGCCCATATATGTACAGGATCGCCAGACGAAATTGAGATGGGATATGTATCTAGGTTGGTATTGTACAGATGTCAGATGCGACAAGCGCTCAGTATGACCAGCATACTCTTCTAGAGCTTGGTTTGACTACACGAGAACGTAAAGAGCGCAGATCTGTCGAGTCGTTAGTTACAGTATGACATGATTATGGTAATTGTGACATACCATGCTGAGACCGAGAACCATCGATGCCCAGAAACAGACATTGTTCAAGGTCTTCTTACCACGGACCCATCGCGTACGTTGGAGCATCACGATGGGCAGTTGAAGCATCTGACACACGAAGCCGTAACCACGGAGCTTCTTGGTGATACATGCCATGACAATCTCATGGCCAATAGCAGAGATGAGGAATGTCAACGCCGTGGCAGCTCCTCTGCCAATGCGAGGTCGCGAGGCACTGTAGACGTGGCGTCGAAGGAAGCTATACACGGGGATATTCCACTCGCGCGAGAACTCCATCCAGTCGGTTGAGTTCCACCAGTCAGAGTAGAAATGTCGATCAGCGAAGCAGGTGATTTCAGCGAAGGCACCGAGGACGTATTCGAAGATGACGAGGAAAACGAGGAGGAACGTGAGCATGAAAGGGAAGAGAAGCCATGAGATGGTCTCCGCTAGGATGAGCGACTTCTCCGAAAGCGATGATACTGCGGGAACGGCATCGAGGCGCTCCGAGGCATCAATAAGAACGGGAAGAATGAAATCTTCAGAAATGATGGTTAAGAGAAAGATACAACCAAAAGTGGCGATGATCTTGGAAATGAGAGAAATCCAGTTGATACGGGATGTTCGAGGATACTCGATCTCATAGCAGAGAGTTGGACAGAGGAGATAGTCCATGTAATTGGACCAGGTGAGGTTGTTCGGATACGTGACGTTGCCAATGGGACTCGTAAGCTCACGGGCAAGATCTTCTCGCAACTCATCGACTTCGTCGGCACTATTGTTGCCGCTCGCGACAGGACTGGGTGCTAAAAGGTTGTTGTTAAGAGCATCCACCTCCTCGTTGCTCTTGTTTCCATCACTGTGGCTGCGCTTGGCTTGCTGTCGCTTCTTGCTACGGTTTCGACGACGCTTCTTGCTACCAGAACTAGTAGCCTCGCCGTTGGCGACACTGTCGGTGGATGGATATTGGTAGGCTGGTCGTCGATCATGGAGCGAGAAGGGGTTATCGAGAGCATACAGTCGCTTCTCCGTCTGCGACAAATGTCCGTTGTAGAAAGCGTACGAGTGCATCTTCATCAGTAGTACCATGGTATGCAAGAGAAAGAACACCTGCGACGTCCAGGTCCACTCAAAGTGAAAGGGCACAATGATCCAAAGCGAAAGCCAAGCAACTTGGTAGATACTCTGAATAGCTATTCCGCCCTTGTCCCAAGACAGGAAGCTACCGGGCTTTGCACTTCGAGCTGCACGGTTCAATGGCAGACTAACAGCTGTCGTTGCGACCATAAGGAAATCAGCAATGGCAAGATGCCAGAGCTTGACTGTGAAAAGACCCCATATTTGCACTCTCAGAGGAAACCCAGTATCTTTGAGGTTGCGTAGCATTGAGGTGATGCCCATGATGGCAAGGCCAATCCAGAAGAGGTTGAAGAAGCCATGGAAGTCTCGGTAATCGCTTTCGGGGTCGAAATGACTAACACGCGAGGCGAACTCGATCGTGGGAAATATACGGCGGCGTTGCTCTGCACGTGTTTGCTTTCGAACAGTGGAGAGGACTTTAACGGACGGAGGCGCATTCTCTGGGACGGGCGTGGAACGACCACTGTATACAATTAGCTTGAGTGCATGGTTTGGAGGTTCAATTATACCTAGTCAACCCACTGGCAGTCCCTGTGCTCAAATTATCAGGCATGAGATGCCCCTCACTATCCTCTGCTGTTGACATGCGAAGAACCTCCGAGACTTGTGAATGTTTCGGTTTGCGCGGTCGAGGGCGTATAACGTGGTCATGATCGCCCGCATGACCATTCCCATTGGGAAGAGGATCTATTGAAGAGCTCATATTCGTAATTATGTATAGTATATATTCGTATGATTGTCGTAGATGTCGTGGTAAATGTTGAGGATTTGTTCGAGCTCGCCTTGGAGAGAAGATAGAGTTTCGGCAGTAGTGTCAACTCGGCGCCCGCGGAAGAAGACGAAACAATCGGAAACAGAAAGCGACAAAAATAGACGAGAATGTGAGACACGACAGTAAATGCCCGAACGTGATCTTGTCTTGAATGTTGTGGCTTCGTTGTCGTCAAGACGATATGATAAGGCAGAAAAGGGAGTGAGAATGCGGGTATAAACCTGAAATAAGGAGCGGAAGGAAGTGAACGACGTAGCAGAAGCCAAGGGCTCTCGACTTGTTTCTTGTTTTCTTGTGGAGGATATTGTGCTACGGATGGATGGATTCAGTGGTCAGCGGTTCTGGGGGCCGAATTGATGACAGCTCTTATTAGTTAGCCTTTTTTAGGTGAATTGAACCCCTAAATCCAACTACAATAAAATGACGTAACATCCATGCATTCAATGGATCATCGGGTCCTTCGTCATTTCTGCACGCACTCAACCTCAAATCAACCCTTACAATCTTCCAGGCTGCACTACAATACGATTATACGTACGTTATACTCGTATAACAATCATTTCTAGGCAGATTTGTTGAATGCGAATACTCTTATTGCTTAGCTGCTTGTTCAACTAATGGAGTCAATCCCTACTAGGCTGACCTGGCCTGACTAGAGACTGTCCGCGTATCACGTATCGTCATCCACCCTCGCTTTTCGCATTCGCGAATCGTATCCTTTCTCGTTGTTCGCCAAGAGCTCGGTTCTAGGGTCGACGTTGACTGGTCTGATATTCGTTTTGGATCATGATCCTTGTACTGGAGCTTGTCCCTAGTTCGGATGTTACTTGATTTATCCATCATGTTAATGTTTTCCCTCTGTTCTTAGATATCAAGCTGGAGATGAGACTGGGCTACGGTATTACAGCGACAGCTTGTCGACCACCATTAAACCACAGCTTCCTACAGCTTTCGTCTTTAGAACGCTCACTGTTTTGAAAAGGATCATTCCTACGTTGAGCACAGCCACCATATACTTCCGGCCCCCAAGTGATTAGCCAATTTTCGACGCACGTACGAAGCTATATGTGCAGGCAGATTCTTGAAACGATATGTCAGAGGTCTTGGGATGAATAGAAGCACTCTATTTGTCATTCTAATGAATTCAAGCAAAGTTGAACTGATCACTTCTCTACCTTAGTAAGTATATTGCACCTTTGAACCCTATCGTACAGAAAAACTAATGACACTCCAAGTATTGTGAATCTGAATCTACACACTTTAGCTTTGATACATAAAAGTTTACTCCGAAGAGCGTTTCTCAGAAACAATGGATTTACCAGGCTGACCTCTCGTTTCCTCCTCCATTACCTTCTCCGTGATAAGGTTGAGATTTAAAGATGCTTCAAACCCTAAACACAAAGGTAAAGAACACATATCAACACATATGGGTAATATACTCTTTGCCCTCGGGTGCCCATGATCTAGCTTTTGGCTGAAAAAGCTAGATGTTCTGATGACGGCCTCCAGCAGCTATAAATAAGGGCCCTGCCTGTTGCTCTTCGGACAGATGACCCAGCTCATCGCACACAAAACCATTACCTTCTCGCCATGGCCAACCAAACAACCCAACATCACAAAATGAGACTTTACAGCTCAGGCTGCCTCAGGTGGTCGTCCCTACCACCAGAAACTCGCCGCGACATTCTAAACACGATAGTCGATCAGAGAAATCCTCGTTGGTCTGCTTTGGCCTCGGTGTCTAAGGAGTGGCAAAGCGTTATCGGAACGAGAAACATGGCCAAGCTAAATCTCCAACCATCGTGTCTAGAAGAGTTTGAGCGGGTGGTGGTTCGACAGAGAGACATTGTGAGGCATATCTATCTCAATGTTGATCTGGCCGAATACGGGTGCTCTTCTTGTAAGAATAGGTTTGATGACCTCGGAGACAATAAGAATAACGGTCTTATGAGTACGGCGGTCCACAAGCTTTTGAGCATTCTCAGCACGTGGAAAACAACAAATGATTTGACACTGGAACTCAACGCGTCGTCTGCTAGTGACTCGAAGCACTGGTTTAAGAACTTTCGTTTCAATGACGAGCACGATGCTCCCTATGCCCGAGACCCAGTCATCCCCATGGAAGCAACGCATAGTGACTGGCATGACCCCAAGCACGGCTGGGAAAATGGTGTCCGGACGAAACCTCCCCCTTGCACTGCAAATGAGCGGCTGTTTGGGCCTATCTACTTGCTGCCTTATACTCCCAATTCCAACATCATACATACTCCCATGGTCAACGCAGTTACCCGTTTCATGATCCGTCGGCAATTCCACCATCATCTTAATTCTGTCGAATTCCAGTCCCTTCTATACAAATTCAGCCGCGTCACAGAAATTATTTACGAACCATGGCCTCGAGAATATTCAATTGCCTCTTGTGATGTAGATATGCCCATTGTTTGCCAAGCATTTGCCAGAGACTCTCAAAAGAGTGATACTGTTTCAGGATTCCAAACAATACCTCACAGAGAGCGCCCATCAGAATCAAGATTATTGGGCTTCATTCCCTTCCATGGAGGATGAGTTGGAGCCAAATCTTCCCGACGATTTTGAGAGAATCGCTCAGATAAGTCTGAGACTCGATGAACTCTCTGTCTCATTCTTTATCGATGCTATGAAGTTCTTTGAGGCATGCGAAGAAGAATGGACATGGCATCGCCTGGAATCTCTCTCCCTGACATCAAATCTTCTCTTTCGCGGTATGCAGTGCATCAATAAGCTTCTTATCGCCGCAGCAAAGCTCGTACTGCGAATGCCCAACCTGACTACCATGGTACTCTGGAATGGAGGGACGGGCAAAGCATGTGCTTTCATGTACACCAGGGCAAAGCACTACGCCCATATTACCTGGCGAGGAACTTGGGACTTGGAGATCAGCCGACAAGTCTTGGAGGCATGGGAGGATGTTGCCAAGCTTCATTCGGTGGAGCTCAGAATCACGCATGAGCGACTTCGGGAGACCATTAGATCTCATGGAGACGCCATCTTCCATCTCAACTTGCCTTGCCGGGTTATTGAGCCCACGTCGCTCTGGCAAATTTGGATGGAGGACGCGCAGGGACTTTAAAGTATGTCTCTAGTGCTTGAGAAAAGAAAGTGGCTCTCTATTTCGATGGTGAGGTTACGTTGGAGGAGATGCCCTTCCTCAGAGTGCAAGAAAACATCTGGCACCTTGAATCAAGGCAATATAAAGGTCTACTCAATTTGCTTAAATATTTTGGTCATTAGGATAGGCGTCCAAAATTTTCGTTTCCTCTAGCCAGTGTTACTGGACATTTAGAACTTTTGGCTGTATCACAGCATCAAGATGTGGTGTTCCAAATCATCAATTCAACTGCTTTCATAAGCCCTTTCTTTCCCCTCAACTGTCCGTTCTTGTTCCATCATTATAGCAAAATATCTCCCTCCGTTCTTATGTGAAGAATATCCTTTCCCCTATTTCCATCCGCTTGATAAAACACAATTTGGGGATCATATCTCCCTTGCCCTTCTTGCTCACTTCGAGCTCAGAGCCGCCAATGCTTCATAGTGTTTCTGAAATCCCACCATCTTATGGATCACCTCTTCATTCTTTTGTGCATCCATGAACTTTTGCAACGATCGCAGCGCCATATTGGCGCACTGTCGACGCTCGATCTCGTTCGACGCCTTCTCCCCTTTCCAGACTGACCTCTCGAAAGAGGCCATGGAGCGCACGTAGCCCGGGGAACTGGCCGGGTCTTCCTCGTTTGTTTTAATACCCACTAAGCGGAACATAGACGGTTGGATTTCTTTGTAGGCCGTAGCCTGCTCGGGCGACGCCTGGGCGGGGATCAAGAGATGCATGGAGTTTCGAGAGCCCAAGGCTTCCCAGCGCTTAATAACGTCCCGGTCTTTGGTGAAATTTTCGATGGCCTACATCAAGTATTTGTTCATGATAGGGGCGTTGAGTTGAATAGGCGGATCGGATAGCCTTTGCTGGATTATATCCCATGCGATATGGGACTGTTGGGGGCGGTCTCTGAGGACGTTCAAGACTTTGCTGATGGTGATCAGCGAATTGCGAGGGTCGCTTACTGCTGCCTCTTGGATTGCAGCGAGTCTTTCTTCATCGATCTGTTCCGTCAGGCGTTCTGGCGGCATTCCGTGAAAAAACGGGAGCCCGTCAACCCCCTCGCGGAGCTTGACCCTTCCCAGGAGGCCTAGGTACTTGATCCAGGGCAGGCGACACTCCTTCTTATATAGTAAGTAGGAGTTCTGTTCCGATGCCTGTGCTCGAGGGACAGTAGCTGATAGTAAAGCTTGCTCTGATTTTACTAAAGGAGGAGGTATGCCTGCTAGTCTATTTGTTAGTTTATGTATAAGAGAAGGTACTTGACTTACCTGTCGGTGGCGAGGCACCAGTCAAGTCAACTGCTTCAGAAGCCATAGCGCGCTTTAATGCAATGGCTTTCAAAAGGTTCTTGTAGTTTTGGGGTTGATATTAATTCTTCAGGTGTTGAGATGTGTTGTTGAGATAATGTGAGGTGTAGAGGAAAGAAGAAGAAAGAAGTGGGAACAGCGAATAAACACGGCCTTTTAAAATATCTATATCCTAAACTTATCCTAAGACCTATCTGCCTAAGGCATATAGCACAGTCCTGAGACAACTTAAGAAGTGCTTAGGCAACTCACCTATAATTGCGACTTATTCACTGTCATCCAAGATCAACCACAAATTAAATCACCCGCCGGATACAAACTCGCTATCATCTCTTCAGCGCCCTCCGTTATCTCATTGAATCGCTCATCAGTGGGAGCCTATCGACTGATATACTTAACATCTTTGAAGATACATGCCCAACCGAGGTATCTCATATAAAGTTCTTAATGAGTTTACAGTCTGTCTCGTTCATGCCCAGGATATGTGTCTGCGGTTAGGTTAAATCTTCAAACTGGCCTTCAGAGTACAAATCTCTCGCCCCAGCTCAGGCCTCAGTGACTGCTGCCCGAAGTCCCGGTCTAATCTGATGGCAATTTCATGGAAAAGACCGATGAGTCCAGTTTCTCAGTTGCGAGTAGATGAAGACCCTCGTGAGCCACTTATAGCTTCTTCGACACATCGGGGTCAGTGCTTCGAGATCTGATCTACTGACAGAGTCGCTCAGATTCAGAGTCGTCCTTATATCCACTCAGGCGTTGGTTATGTCTTACCATGAATATATATGTCAAGTTTCGTCTGTTCCGCCATCATCTCCTTCTCGAATACATCGAGTTTATCATCGAGCCTTTTCTAAAGACTCGCTATTGCATTGGTCTCGATCGAGAAGGGCTCCTCGATGGTTGTTGCATAGCGATACTTGGACAAGTCCTCATTCGCAGTGCAAAGCTCATCCAGCCAGCTTAGGCTGTACTTTCATTGCAGAAGGTCTTATTCTTCTTTTCCTTGCTGAACGTCTTAATGATAGGATGAAAGACCCATTGTTCAATTTGAGGAAGAAGCCTCTCCTGATTGAAGGCTCAAGGGTCGAGTTCCCGGTTGAGGTCACCGGCTTGCAGCATTGTTCTCTCGCAGATTATGTGTTATCATTAGACATGACCAAGGAGTCAAGCAATCATTACCACCATTCAAAGTCAATACTCGAGCTTAAACCCTGATTCGAGAGGCCCATCATTTAAGAAGCTCTCTCATCCTAGGTGACAAAGGGAAATTGATCTGAAGCAATAGTGACTGCGTTCTGCATCTTCCAGCGTCGACGAATCTAAGCGATGTTCTCGGACCCCTGTATCATAAGCAGCATCATCCGGTATGGTGTAGTGGCTAACATTTCGCGCTCTCAAGACCTGAGGGATTAGTTCCGCGGAGCCCAGGGTTCGATTCCCTGTACCGGAGACCTATATCTTTTGCTCCTCTGGACAAACGTTTCTGCAGTGATGCGGAAGAGAAATAATTTTTTTTGGCCATGAATGCAAAGGACGGCGACGAAACAGGAAGTGCGGAGGTAATGTAAGTATTGAGGTAAATATTATCTGACATACTTATTCAGAAAGCAAAAAAGATACCTAGCCACAGACATGCCTTATTTGGTCTATGCACTTGCTTGTGGAAAAGGGACGGATCATCGGCGAGATGTCGCCCACCAGGGACAAGGAGCGATATGAGCTTAGCATTCCACGTTGACTGAGGAACACCGTATCCTGCAGCTCAGTAATGCCGTGCGGCGTAGACTCTGCTTGCTGCTGTCAACACAGCAACAAGACTAACATTGTCCATGCTGCGGGCCGAATGCCGGGCCTTGTGAGGAGTGAGTTAAGAGACGGGCTCCTCTTGAACAGGACTCAAGATTGAAAGACAAAGTCAAGCGCAATTTCCAGGATGACTTTCGTAAAGACAAGGGGGGACATATCGCTTGCAAGCTCTCTGCTAAGGTAAATGCTAAGTTCGCCACTAGATGGAATTGCAGAAAGATACAGAGGAGTGCTGCCAATCAGTCCACTCGGACAAGGGGGGTTAGAACAGCTAGAGCTATCCTTGATGGTGATGAAGTTGATGGAGGAGCTGAGATTGGAGTTTATACCTAGTGGGGCAAGAACTCATGGAATTCATCAGCTCCGAAACATTGCTGCTCAGAGCGGCAGGTCCTTTACCTAAGGTACAGACTACTCCGTACCTGTCCCTCATTTCTTGCCCGTAACATACCTGCTCCTCTATCTGTTTCTTACTTAGTATATCAATGACACCACCAATTGCCAACCAGACTCTCGCCAGCTCCTTCAACCATCTATCCCCGTACTGATATCTATCGACAAAAAGAGACCATGATGCTGCTGGCCTCACACTATCATCCATCAAGGCGAGCTCACGCAAACAGCAAAAAGAAACTCCGGTACAGGGAATCGAACCCTGGGCTCCGCGGAACTAATCCCTCAGGTCTTGAGAGCGCGAAATGTTAGCCACTACACCATACCGGATGATGATTCGTTGAAGTCTCAATCTCCAATCGGGCGACAACAGCATGGTGGTGTTGGGCTGGGAGTCACGACTCAGTTTCGTCCTCGTTGGCAGGTCCCGCATGTCTCTGCTAGACATGAGTATAACATGCAGTTATCTATCATCATACGCGACGTTGCGTGTCGATATGGGGCAGTTGCAGATAGCCAGCACGCCTATGCTAGTGACACGCATAAGTTGATGATCCTGTTTCCGGTCAGGAGAGGTTGTCGGATCATGATACAGGAGGGTATGTAGAAAGAGAGTCAGAGCCAGTTCTATATCGAGCGACGGTCTTGTCGTATCACGATACAAATCGACGTTTGTGTTTGTTGATGCAGAACCGCTTGGAAATGGGTGCTATGTAGAGTGTTGAGTATGGGTTCACGAGAGGGCTTGTGCTCCAAATCTGACTTCCTTTTATTCTTACTGCTCTGCTTGTTTCCGAGTGTCATATCGTGCTCGCAGGAGTTGCCTCGGCCATAACAGTATCGGCAGCTCACAGCACGTCTATCTTTGGTCCGCAGAGCAAGGCTTTCTTACAGCTATTTAAATGAGACACATGCCCATCTAGTGTCAGCTATAAGAGTTCGAAAATCGATGCAACACGTTGTCCCCCTTAATTCAGTAATTAGTGATCAATGAGTGGCATCAGGGACCTCTGCCAGGTGAGTTCTCGGTAAGCTCAGCATAACACACAGTTGGCTGAACACATGAAGCTGTATGAGAGAAAGTGACATAATTCAAAGCCTTGCATATGCACTGTATTTACAGTCTGTTGGAAAAGTCCCATCTTGGTTACGTAGATCAGTCTAGGAGAGGGGACAGAACAACGCCAGACCAGAGAACTATATACAACTAACCGCAACCACCATTACAACTAACCAACACAACCCTCAGACAAACTCATCTCTTGACTCTGGTTTATTATGCCAGCATTAAAATTTTAAAGTTATTAAATATAAGCAGCCACAAGCCAGACAAACAGCAGCAGTCTGCTAGTCACTCCAGCACCCAACTCACCAGATCTCCCTCCATCCTCATCAATCACAGCAATCAACAAAAAGAAATCATCAACACCAGCAAAAGATATAAACTCCGGTACAGGGAATCGAACCCTGGGCTCCGCGGTACTGATCCCTCAGCTTAGAACATGAGAGCGCGAAATGTTAGCCACTACACCATACCGGACGATAAGGCTTGTGATTGTTGAAGTAAGGAGCGCTACCGCGACTCATGCACACAGCATCAACAGAAACGAGAGACACACATGCACAATTGCACACGACAGACACATATACTTTGTTTACCCTCCGTCTATAGTAATAATACATGCCTCTGTTCCAAGACGATGCTTTGCTGACCTGCTATAGTTTATCGGCATTTTCACTTCCAACTCCCCCTATTGACGGTTCCTTCGCCATGACAACAAGAAAAAGAAAAAAACTAACGTAGCAGATACATGAATAACTCCCTTCGTCTTCCCGTGAGCCTGTGCGGCTCTAAAGTCTTGCGTTTGATATTACAAGCGTTGCCAGTTGACGCTGTCGACCTCCCTTACTCCATCATACCATCAGCAATCGCTAACCTTTGCTTCGCCGTCTTGGCTCGCTTTGTCCCCTTTCTGCCCTTCTTGCCTTTGCTGTCGCTGTCGCCAGGTGTGGCTGCGGTAGCTGGTGTTGCTGTACCAGATAGGCCTTTGGATCCATCGTCAAAGTTACCCTCGCCTAAAATGTGTTAGCTCGGAATCCAAGGCATTAGTTAGACTGTTTTTCTCACCTTCATGATACATCTCATCCAGACTAGCCGTGTTCTCGGCCTTGCGTCGCTTGCCACCCTTCTTCTTCTGCTGCTTCTCAAGCTCGCCTGACTCGAGGAGCTCCTTTTCACGGCGCTCGATCATCTCAGCTTGCTCGTCGTCGGCAAGCCACATAGCAATATCGCGATTGCGGTTCTCGGGAGCACGACGGCCAGAGAAATCAACGCTTGCACCACCACCCTGGATGACGACACGTTGAACCTCTTCCTTCTGCATTGCTCTCTTACGAATGCGCTCTTCGATTGTGCCGCGCGTGATAAGACGATAGACTGTGACCTGCTTGGTCTGACCCAGACGGTGCGCTCGATCCATGGCTTGCGAATCGATTGTGGGGTTCCAATCGGAGTCGTAGAAGATGACAGTATCAGCGGATGTAAGGTTGATACCGAGACCACCAGCACGAGTAGACAGAAGGAAAATGAAGATCTCGGGACGGGTCTGGAAGTCGTGCACGGTGTCTCGTCGATCTTCCAGCTTGGTAGAACCATCCAGTCGGCAGTACTTGTAGTTGCGGTAAGTCAAGTACTCTTCCATCATGTCGATCATGCGAGTCATCTGGAAGTAGAGAAGTACACGATGACCTTCGCTCTTGAGCTTGAACAGCAGTTCATCAAGCTTAGCCAGCTTGCCACTGTCAGTAACAAAGCGCCGCATGGAAGGAACAGAGATGTTGGTGAAGCCCTTCTTCTCATGATCAGGCTTAGGCAGCATCTCACGAGTGGGCCATAACTCTAAGGGAAGCTTCTTCTCCACGAGAGCCTTCTCCTCAAAGAAGGTAGGGCCATAGAGAATCTTGCGGATTGGTGCGTTAAACAAGGCTTCGCTACGTTCGGCCTCAGAGCCCCAGCTGCGGCAAGACACCTGGATTGGAGGTGCTGAAGCGCGAGGTCTACCAGCAGGTTCCAGGCGGCCGAGACCAGACTCATTATAGTCTGATTGGGCGACATTCATCAACTGGGTCAAGACACCTTCGCTGGTAATGTCCGCTAGAGGCTTTCGGTTCTGTCGCGCCCGAATCTGGAAAAGGGCATGAGCAGGAGTGTAGTTCTGATCCTCAGTATCAGTGTAGGCAACATTCATGTATCCAAGTCTGTCGCGTTTCTGAAGCTCCTTGGCAGCTCGGACAATCAAGCTTTGATGCGTGGCCTCATAAGCCTCGTAGGGAGAGGTGTCAGCAAACCTAAGCCATGAGAACGCCTTTGATCCATCGCAGCTCTCGCGGATGTTGTCTGGGCTCCAGACATTCATCATGTGGTTCAGTGCCTGGTTCTTCCAGCCCGCAACCTGACTATCCGGGCCTGCCTTGTTGATTCGGCCCCCATTTCTCCAGATAAGGCGAGGAAGCTCGTATTCGATCAAGTTGCGACTCGAGTAACCCACGGCAACTTCGCTACCCTCACGGACGAACGACGCGGTCTCAGCAAAGTAGGCGCAAGCAAATGGCGAGTTGACCTCAGCGCGCTCGAAGAGATCAGGGTGGTTACAGACCTTTCGGAACTGCATTACCAAGTTCATCAGTGTACCTGAATCCTGGTCGTCGCCCATGGTAGCCTTTTCGACGAGATCCATAATGTTAATCTGGTTTCGAAGATTACTGTAATACGCGCGTTGCCTGTAAGTGAGATCACAGAAGATATCCATCTCAATCTTGTCACCAAGCTCCTTCTGCACATGCTTCTTGACACGACGAAGCATGAAAGGCTTGAGAATCATGTGCAGACGCTTGAGCTGGTCCTCATTGAGCTTGGTATTACTTTGTGCGTGAGACTCAATATCCTTGGAGAACCATTCGCTGAACTCGTCGTGTGAGTCGAAGAGCGATGGCATGATGAAATGCAGAAGTGCCCAAAGTTCTTGCATGTTGTTCTGGATGGGTGTACCAGTGAGAAGCAAGCGGTTTCGGCAGTGGAAGTTGAGCAATGCCTTCCATCGAGAACTTTGAGAGCTCTTGATGGCTTGAGCTTCATCAAGAATCATGTATTGCCATCTCATCTTCTGGAAGTAGGCCACATCAGAGACAACCAGCTGATACGAGGTAACACAAACGTGGAAAGGAGCGTCTTTTCGGTATGTCGTATGCTTACGATCCCAGAACTTTCGGAGAACCTTTCGATCATTGGCGCCACCCCAGTAGGGTAGAATCTTGAACTCGGGGACGAACTTGGCGATTTCCTGCTGCCAATTGTGGAGAGTAGAAGCAGGAGCAACAACAAGGAAGGGTCCCCAGATATCGTGCTTCTCAGCAAGGTAAGCCATGACGGAGATGGACTGGACAGTCTTTCCGAGACCCATTTCATCTGCCAAAATACCGTTGATACCCTGCTCGTATAAATTGACAAGCCAGTTGAGACCCTTGAGCTGGTATTCCTTAAGTTGGGCATTGATAAGCTTTGGTTGTTCGATCTCGACATCGCCCAAACCAGTTGGGTTCTGGAAGTTCATCTCACCCTCTTCATCCATGTCAAGACCCTGGTTGTTGAAGTCACGGGCCTTCTTCTGGGCTTCGGCGATGGCATTCTGAGCGTTGGCCATAGCAGCAGCACGGAGAGCCTCTTCGCTGCCCTCCTCAAAGTCAAGGTTCTCGAAATTGGTAACCTTACCAGTAACTGGTCCTGTCGGTTCGTCGATGTCGAGTTTCTGCTGGTCAATCTGATGGGCGTCCTTGGCGACATCCGGGTTGTCGGTACTTCGTTCCACCTCATCAGTCTTAATCTTCTTGCCGATGAAGTGAGAGTACAGCTCAGTCTGCGAGATAAGGAAGTTAAGCTTTCTCTTTTGACGGGCGGCTTCACGGTCAGCTTCTTCCTTTCGGGCATTCTCGATCTCCTGCTTCTCAGCAGCCTTGCGGAGATCTCGTTCTTCTCGCTCGTTACGCTTCCAAAAGCCCATCATGTCACGCATAACACGCTTTGCTCGAGCTTGGAGATCTTTGGTGCCCTTGTTTGTCCGTAATTGCCAGCGCTTTGCTTCCTTCGATGCCAGGATGGCTGTCTTTTTGAGATTTGAGGCTTTTGTGGCATAAGAGTCCACGGCAAGCTTGAAGGTCTTGTTGACATCTTTACGAGCCATGTCTCGCCAAATCTGGTCGTAAATTTGGTTGTAGCCCTTGGACATGAACCGTTTCTCGTTGTCGGGGATGTCATCGACCTTCTCCTTGTCTTTGTCTTTGCTCTTCTTGCTCTTCTTCTCGACAGGCTCGTCTTCGGTCTTATCGCCGTCGTCCTTGTCTTTCTCTGTCTCAGCAGAAGGATCCTTCTTGGTTTTCTTGATCTTGATTCGAACGCGGTTCTCTTCTTTGGTTGGTAGTTCCTCTCCGGCATCAAGAGCGGCTTGAGCGGCTTCGGCAGAATCCTTTTCGGCTTGCTTTTGCTCCTTAGACTTCTTGAGACGAGGTCCGCTACGGCCCTTGCCCTTTCGCTTGCCAGATGGCGTGCCGGCTTCCCCAGATTCCACATCAGAAGCCTGGAATGAAGACATGGTGCCACCCTCCAGGTTAAGCTCCAAATTACGGGCAGGACCCTTGATACCCTTCTGGAGAATGAGTTTCGTCTGCTGTGCCTTCTTACTGGCGCGTTCAGCATCTCGAAGATGTTTCTGCCGTTCGGTTTCGTCTTCAGCAGCCTCGGCACGAGCCAGAGCTGCTTCTTTCTGCTCCATGGTAACAGCCATTGACTTCTCACGACGACGCTTGCGCTGCATATCCTTCTTACGCTCCTTTTCGGCGTAAACTTCTTGTTCACGGACCTCATGTAGTGCTTCGTCGTAAAACACATCGTCGTAGCGTCGTTTACCGAGCTCTGCGTGGAGTACGAGCTTCTTGCCGGTTGAAGTCGCAAAAGCGGTACGCCGGGAGAGACCATGTTCCAGGTCGAGTTGATCCATTACCCGTCGTCGCTTCTGAGCTCGCTCCTTGTATTGCTGCTGATCAAATTCATCGGGTTCCAGATTTGAAGCCCTGTTGTCAATCTGTGTCTCGGCGTTCTGAATCTTCTTCTCCATCTCTGCTGACCAAGTCTTTGGCTTGGGCAGGCCATTTGCTTGTCGCTTAGCGGGAAGTCGAGGTGTTGGCGATTCCTTCTTAACCGATAATCTGCGACCATTCTTGGGCGTAGCGGCATCTCGAATATCAGAAGCACGGCCTTTTGTTGACTTCCGGCCTCCTCGTTTCTTGGCAGGGGGGTCTCTTTCTTTGTCTCTACCAGGAAATGGTTCGGGCTCAGTCTCGACGTCTTTTTCAACCTCTGTGTCGTGATCCCCCTCGGGCTCCAGGGAGCGTTTTGTCTGTTTGGGTTCCCGCGAGTCGCGCTTCGGTTCTCGATCACGTTTGGAATCTCGCTCTTGCTTGATTTCCACTTCGGCTTCTCGTGAAATCAGAGGCGATTGTTCTTTGGGTTTTCGAGCGGGCTCAGAGCTGGAGAGGATGCTGTCAAAAGACATTGGGTTTGCCCTCGATGTCTGCAATGGTATTAGTACAAATGAACATTCTGTATATTGGTTAGCACCTACGCTTGCTGATGCCGGCTTTGGAGGTGATGGAGCTGCGAGATCAGACTTGTAAGGTGTAAGGGCAGAAGCCCCATTAGTGGTAGAAGTCATGTTGGCTGTAGCACCATGTCTCGCACTTGGAGAAGCGAGTAGAGGTTGTCGCCCCGGAGGGCTGAGAGAACCAGCTGGAGGGTTCTGACGCGAATGAGATGCTGGACTTCGCGGCCGGCTATATGATGGACCTCGTGGAGATGTGTAAGAGCCGTTGTAATATGAAGGAGTACTTTGTTCGGCAGATTGCGAATAAGGGTACGGATCGTGAGTCTGTTGCGTAAGAAGAGAAAAATTAGCTCCACGTCAGCAAGCTTTGTGGTTGTTTAGGTCTTGGTCGGAGCAGAAGGAGGTTGTGCGACGGAGTTAAGGGTGATGATGAAATTAAAAGGTGTTGCGATAGTGACAGTTTGATGGGAAATTAAGCTTGATAAGAGTGAGGGAAGGGAACAGGCATTGATGACCTGGACGTGATGGGTGAAGATCTCGATGATCAAGACAGAATTGAAGGATGATGATGATGGGGAAGAGGAAAATCAAGGGACGTCGGGTGCAATCAATCAAATCGAGTCCGGGCGAGACGAGACGAGAGTCAAAGACAAAAAAAAGAGTGGATTTGCCCCCCTTACCTTTGGAGTGCCAACTGGGGGCGCGTTGGCGTTGGCGTTGGCGTTGTGCCAGGAGGCTCCAGGCGTTGCCGCGTCAGAAACTCGACGTTCCTTTGTTGTATCAGTTGTAGGGTCGTAAAAACCTCGCGATGCAGGTTTGGTTTCACGCGGTATATAAATGTCGTGGTTCGACCCGGGAGGGTAGTATGCAACAGGAGGGTGCAGCGGCGACACGGGCGGAGGACCAGCAGGCGGTGGTGCTGGAGGTTGACGGTGATGCTGCTGCTGATGAAGTCCTGCAGCTGACGATCCGGGTGATGATGAGTTGAGGCCTGCAGGAGGTGGAAGTGATGGAGCGACGGGGCCGCCGGGTGCGCCCGTGGACGATGACATGTAGGGATTGGGCAATGCTGGACGAGGCGGGGATTGAAGGGAATGGCCGGCACTTGGAGTGTTTTGATGGCTGTGGCTATGACTATGGCTATGGCTATGGCCGTTGGGAGATGTAAAGGGAGGAGGACGGTATTCTGACTTGGGTGAGCGCAGACTAAAGGTGGAGTGCTGATGCACATTCGCGCCGCCTGCATTCGATGAGGCTGTCGCCGTTTCTCCCACTATAGGCCCGGGTCCAGCTGAGTCACCGTCGCGCCTATTGTTGTGGTGATGGTGATGATGGTGGTGATGATGATGGTGATGCGGACGGGAGTCTCGGTCGTCATCTCCACCATCTTCTCTTTGTGGTGGCCGCTGCAGCACCGAGGAGTTATAGCCGTTCTGATCCATGGTGATTGATGGTCTAGCGCCTGAATGGCAGACAGAACAAAGCTAAACACCCGAGAGAGCAGGGAATGTGTTATAGTCGGACGGCCGGTGGTAATCAAGCTTGAGAACCCATGTGCTCGACAAGCAACGATGCGACGACGGTTTTCTGAGGGGGGGTTAATGTGTCCGGTACAAGATGCGCAGTCGATCAAACAGAGTTTCGCGATGCGCACGCGAGGCTGTGTGAGGAATCGTTACGTTGCGTTGCGCTGGGTTGCAGGCTGAGTTGCGATGCGATGCGATTCGCAAGTCGCGATCGGTGATGCAGCGAACTGCGACAGAGGTACGTGTGGGATGAAAACGATGGACAGTGATGGATTGCGACAATGTCAGGTCTAGGTTGAGCCCCAATCCAAGGCAAGTCGAAAGAGGATGCCCTGGCTGGGGGGGCAAAGTGTTTTGGTGTGGAGGTGTTGGTAGCGTGGCGCTGGGATACGGCGATGCAAGCGGCAGTCGAGATGGGGGAAGGGGATGCGAGACAGGGTTACTATACTGAAGTTTGGATGTTTACTGAGAGTCATGAGAGAGATATGGTTGAAGGGGGGTAAGGGCCAATGGATTGACGAACAAAGCTACAGTCAAGTGTAAGAACAGCCGCGGGGGAAAGGATTATGATAATGTGAACAGTAAGAGAGAATCAGAAGGATCGGGGAACAACAAAGTGGAGTGGAGTTCGTTCTAGAGCTGGAGGTTAACCAAAATGAGGTGGTGATGGCGGGAGCTGGAGTGACAGCCCCAGCCCAGTCAATCAACACTCAAGCAAGGTAAGGTACGGGAACCCGGTAAGGCAAAGCGAGCCCAGGCGAGCCGAGTTTATGGTGATTCAATGGTTCAAGCAAAAATACGGATACTTGCTGAGGATAATTACAGCGTCTGTCTGCATTAATCAAGGCATATTCTGTGATGAACAATGACGACGGCGGTGGTGTGGGCGGCAGTGGAGAAAACAAAGCCTATTGACACAGGCGGGAGAAAGACAAGAGGAGGTGATGCAGAAGCTGATCGAGGGACGGTGATGAATCGAGGAGCTGCACCAACGGGGGGTTCTAGGGGGTTTGACGTGCTAAAATACCACCACTGAAATGAGATTTGCTTGCACAACAAGATCGAGTCAACGGTAAAGCAATCACAGCGATTATTTTTGTAATTGTGTATCACCGACCCGTCCGAGGCACGATTCCCTAAAGAGGAATTGGCGATAGGTTCAATGTGAATTTGGGGCTATAAGTCAGTATCTATGCCTTGCTAGGTGTTGAGTCACTGAATGTGACAGTGTCTGGCTGCACCAGATGCGTTGATCTGGCCGTTGTCTAAAAACCCTCATAGTAATCACGGCAAAATTCGAGTGCGTGCGAAGACAGCTCCATCCAAATCAAGGCACACGCGAACACGATGTTCACTCAGATTCCGCGTCAGACTCGTTTCTCACTCTATTTTTTCAGGTCCCAAGTCTCGTTCCCCTGTCCCGTTGGCCCCCGTCCCATGTGGGTCTGACTCAACGCTAAACTCTACAGCGTTAATCCCGTTTTGGGTTCCCCATCAGCCCATCCCCAGTCACCGGCAGCGGGGATAGGTTTCGGAGATCGCTTCAAGATGGTATGTCAGTCATTTTGTGTAGGGTAGAACAGAGGAGTGTAGGCGTTGGATGACCACATCATTTAATATCACGATAATGCACTTGTTTGTATTGATCTTTCCTTGTAAAAGACTTTGGCACAGCATTTGCTTGAGTTTCTTTGACAACAACTGACGGTGAGACAAGCGTGGTAAGGCTGAAGTTCATTTAGCCGGCTCGTCCTCAGCCTCGACAGTCATGTTCAAAGAACATGAACAAGTGGACAGATGGTACTGGAGCTTGATGTGAACGAAACGGACTTGAACAGCCCTGCCTTGATAATGAACACAAACATTAATAAATAAATTTATTACCAACACCATAAATATTAGCCCCGCGACCACAACTTTCCTCCCATGCGTTATTCACAGCCTTACGTTGGCCTCGAGTCTCGCCGAGTCTCAAATCACAATCAGCACACATCTTCGAATTATCATTTCAGCAAATACAAATCACAGAAGTGCGAGCAATTATTATGGAATCCATTTATTCGTACTCAAGGCTTAAACAGCCAGACCTAATGAAAAAGAAAATCTATCTGTGAACATTTCCACATCTTCGTGAACGCTTCCGGGCCTCTCTATTGAGGCCATGCCCATGCGTCCTGTAGCGTCGTTCGTCGTGGCCGTCTCATTCCATCATAAGGTATCAAATATCCTGATGGTCTAGCCACCCGCGCCGCCGCCGCTTTAAACCCATGAAAATACCCACATGATTGCCAATGGCACTCTCATCAACTTTTTGTGGATTCAATATCCTCTATAGTCAATTTCCTTTCATGCATTCGTGCCAGATAAAATCAAAATTCGTAATAATAACTTTTTCGCCTTAGACTGCTCCGGCGCTGATCATCTTCTTTCGGAGGTAGTTCTTGTACTCGGAGATGGAACCGTCCCATGTGCGGATAGTCTGGTTCTCGCAGACGAGAATCTGCTTGGCAATCTTGTCGAGCAATCTATTGTCGTTAGCAATCATTCATTACAATTAGATTTATTGGTGCTTACCGGAAATCGTGAGAAACAACGATAACACCTCCGCTGAAGGCGTTGATGGCATCTGCCAAACTGTCGATTGTAGGAATATCCAGACCGTTGGTAGGCTCGTCAAGAAGCAACATGTTGGGGCTCTCAATGGCCAACAGAGCAAACACGATACGACTCTTCTGGCCCTCAGAGAGAGTACCCATCAGGGCAGTCTGGGAGTCACCGCTGAGACCGTATTTGCCGAGCTGCTGGCGCCAGTACTGGTAATCCTGAGACTTCTCACTGTACTTGTCACGAACGAAGTCGAGAGCAGACTTTGTCAAGTCAAGCTGCTCGGAACTGTGCTGAGAGTAGAGACCAAGCTTCAAGTGAGTGTGTCGGGTAACGACACCGCCTGTGGGAGAAAGCTTGCCAGTCATGAGACGGAGCAGAGTAGACTTGCCCACACCGTTGGGGCCGACAAGGGCAGTTCGGGAGTCCATATCGAAACCAAGGTCGAGGTTGCGGTATAGATCGTCCTCAGGCTTACCAGAGTAGGAGAAGGTGACATTATCGAATGACAGGACGGGAGGAGGGAGCTTATCAACATCGGCGAAACGGAAAGTGAAGACACGATCCTGCTCGACAGGCTGGATGAAACCATCGGCCTCCATCTTGTCGAGAATCTTCTGTCGGGACTTGGCCTGTCGGACCAAGTTGGCGTATGTACCAGCGCTGGCAATGAACTTCTTGATGTGAACAATTTCATCCTGCTGCTTCTGGTAGGCCTTCATCTGGTTGGTCTCGTTCTCGGTTCGAGTCTTGCTGTAAGAGTCGTAGTTACCACCATAGTAGATGAGCTGCTTGCCTCGCATGTCAATCATGTTGGAGCAGACACCGTTGAGGAAATCCATAGAGTGGGAGACGAGGACGAGAGTTCGCTCCCACTTCTTGAGGTACTCCTCGAGCCACACACAGGCCTCCAAATCCAAATGGGCAGTGGGATCATCGAGAAGGAGAACGGAGGGCTTGACGAAGAGGGCCTTGGCAAGGGCGACACGCATACGCCAACCACCAGACATGTCCTTAGTCTTCTTGTGGATGGTCTTCTTGTTGAAACCGAGACCAGTCAAAATAAGGGAAGCACGAGTAGCAAAGGTTGAGGGATCAAGCTTGTCCATATGCTGTAAAATGTTAGTTTGGTACGTTGACAGTGTTATGTGTTAACTCACCTCGTAGAGATCGAGGAGAACAGGGCTCTCAGGGCCCTCATCCTCGAGAAGCTTCTCAGCCTGGTGATCGAGACGCTCCAGCTCCAGCTCAGCCTCTCGGACGACCCACTCAAGGGCACCGAGGTCACTGGGAGGAGCACCCTCGTTGAGAAGGTAGAGATCGAGATGCTCAGGAATGGGGTACTCGCGGGCGGCAATGGCCTTGAGGAAAGTAGACTTTCCGCAACCGTTCTCACCGAGAAGACCGTATCGTCGACCGTAGGTGAGTTCTAGAGTGGAATCGGTGATAAGGACTCGACCGTGGAAGACCAGAGAGGTACTGGTGATCTTGACATCCTTGCTGGTTTGAGTAGAGGCGAGGACACCGGTGGTGACACGGTCGGAGATACCGTGCTTGTCCATCTGCTCGGCGAGACGCTTCACCTCGTCGAGCTTTGCGCCTGAAGTCGCGGGGGCATCATCGTCCTTGATGGGGTTGCCGTGGGCGTCGAGCTCAGGCTCCTCAGTCTTCTTGCCCTTCTTGCCCTTGAGCTTGCCCTCGGCAGCCTTCTTGGCAAGACGCTTCTCCTTGGATGAAGAGGGGGCCATGATGCAGATGTGTGTAGGAAAGAGAAGAAAAAAAAAGACCGCGGGGTTGAAAGAACGGAAACTGTCGGCGGGGTGAGGATGTCCGTCTAAGAAATCAAGTCCAAACCGGGGTATATGAGGTGGTTTGGAAAATGACCGTTCGATGAAGAGGGAGGAAGAAGAGAGTGAGATAGATGGAAAAGTTAAGTTGATCTGACCGACAAAGAAAACCAGGGCAGCCAAGCAAATAACAATGAGTGTGGCGGTTCCAGTCAGTTCCCAGTTCACTTCTACAGTGGTTGTGCCCAGACGAAGGCGGGGTGAATTTTTTAATTTTGGTGGGGCAGATTTACAGATTTTTTGATTGACGACAGAGTCAGGCACCAACTAAGGCATCAAGGTGTGTTATTTCCGATAAGCTGCAAGTGTAATGAGTCCAATCGATAGAATAGTCTTGATAAATGAGATAGTATAAAAGGGATCCGACTTGCTCAGGCTCTATTCTCAACTTATTCTGCGCTTTTTGCGGTAAATTGTTCTTATCTTCTCTATCAAACCCCAAAATTTAATATTTTTTTCTGACCTGACGTCATCAATCCGCCCAATATGATTGGCTGTTAAGTTTCAGGATTTTCACACTGCCCGCCATCTTCTTCTCGTGCAGGCAACCTTGAAGGACGGCGAATCCGTAGCTTTGTATGCAAACTCATAATACTCGATTGAATGTATTCACTCGGACATACCGGTCAAGTTGTTGAAACCTACGAGTCAACTTTGCCTCTCTGCAGTAACTCACCACTATCGGAGGCGTTATCACCTGAATATGAGACTGCCGCCTGTTGCGCCTGGAAATAGCCGTTCGCTCAATCCTTGTGCTCGTGTATCAGGCATTTACACTGTCTGCAGTTGAACTTGTAACTGATCATGATGAACTGAAGCTGATGCTCGCCTCGTTCGATGCAATGCCGTTCAATTTT
This sequence comes from Fusarium denticulatum, assembly GCA_013396175.1. NCBI lineage: Eukaryota > Fungi > Ascomycota > Sordariomycetes > Hypocreales > Nectriaceae > Fusarium > Fusarium denticulatum. The sequence goes on along the minus strand of JAAOAK010000362.1, from coordinate 5,030 downwards.
GATGCCACATAGAGGGAAATAGCCTGATAGCCAAGCGACTTCATCCAAGTACGCGAAGTTTATTAGATATACTCGACATGATACCTTTCCAATCATGGCAAGGTCATATAGAATAAGTTCCTGTTTATAAGTTATGTACATGGACGTCCTTTGATCATTGGCTAAATTGTGTCACAGACATGGGTCAGTCTTAGTTTCATGAAGTCATTTCATCATTGAACAGCCGCTATAGTACAAATATTATGATCTCTCAAACTAAGAGGAAGCCTCATTGTTAAGAGCATCGAAAGCAGTCTTGCCCTCAAGTTCACTCTGCTTAGGACCAGCATCCCGGCCAGCGGCAGTCTGGTTCTGTTGGAACTGTTGCTCAGCAAGTCGGCTAGGGTCATCCTGGCTACCAGGCTCAGACTCCAAAGCCTTCTTGAGGCCATCCTTGGTGTTAGAATAGTCAATCCCCTCCTTCAGGTTCTTGCCGTGAGGGCCAGATTCCTTGATATACTGGTTCTCGACATAGCTGGGAGCGGTGCCGGCCAGAGACTTGGGAGCAGAGTCACCGGACTTTGAGGCAGTTCCGGAAGACTTGGAAGCAGAGCTAGAGGTCTTGGAGTCAGATCCGGAGCTGGGAGCGGAAGATGTATCGGTGTTGCGGCCAGCACTGGTGTTCTCGGATCTGGAGGTGGGCTGGTTCTCCCCGTGGATGCCCTCATTGGAGGTAAACTCGCCGCCCTCCTTCAAAGACTCAGCGGCGAGAGACTCATTGGGGACTGAACCAGCACCCTCCTCCTTTACGGGAGCGTTCTGGCCGAGATCGACCTGATCTGTTAGTTCTGATACAACACAAGTCTTCGTTATGCTTACCTTTTGACCGTGGCTGGGGTTCTTGGTAGACATGATGTTTGATGTGTTGAGGGAAAGATGAATTCGTTTACTTTGACTTGATTGATTATTATGCAGAATGTGCTTGATACAGATGCCAAAAGGTTCTTGAGCTCTTTGATATATACAGAGCATAGGCTCCATGACATCATGGTGGTGTTTCTTCACTAACGCCTCTAAGACTAAACATGACGCCAAATTACATCATGAAAAGGCCTAGCCACGAGGGTTTGGCTTGTAGAACAAGCAAAACAATATAACCAATGACTTTTTGCTCGATAAGCGAATGGGTTGGAAAGTTCCACGACAAAGCTTCCCCGTAGACATCGAGATCTGAGCTGTAGGTGCCTGGGCCTCACTACATACGTTGGATGTAAGACAGCTGATGCATCGCAACATCACACAGACCATGAGTAACTTAAAATGGCAGAGGAGTAGAAGCTTTAGATTTATAGAACCCCACCCCTACCGGTGTTTCACTTTTGTGACAGCGGCATGACGGTGTAGGCTGGATCTGATGTGTTTGCCAGCCTAAAAGAGCATCTTGTCAGACGACATCAATAACACCAAGTCTTCCAGGCAAGATACCAGAAATCCTGCCTGTCTTTGAGATCTAAATTGGAGCTCCGGAGCTTTTGCACCTGGTTTCTTTATTCCCCGGTTCTTGGGAGCCTATATTGGCCACTCATGCATGTCTGTGTAATGCTGCGCGTGGAGAATAGTCTTGGCATGATGACCTCCAAGCTTCACCTTACTCTCATGAACTGAACGCACTCGCTTCACGGATATCCAACAGGAAGTCCACGAAATAGATCTTGTCCTACATAGTCCCGCAGTGTGTCCTAATCCTGAACTGAAACCCCGAGGATTGAAACTCCGCCCGATGTCATAAAACTGGCTTATTCATTCGCGTATATCGCTTGCGACATGGCATGTGGGGATGGTATCGGATTGTGATACTTCGGTTTCGACAGGCGAAGTACGAGATCTTGCTTTTTGTGCTCATCGTTTTGGGCAGTACCATCTCTTGATGGATAATCATTCTTGAAATACGCAATTGAGAATAGATGATTGCTTTCACAAGTTAGCCGTACCACCTCTGTATAAGTTTGGCCAGGCACCGATGTGATAATGATGTAGAACAGACTTGATGTAGCATTACAAGCACGCGAGAACACATCGCAACAATCTGTGCATTCCTTCGATTCATTAGATTCGCCGCAATATGAGATTATCAGATTTATTTCCCGTCCACCATCAAACAGGTCTAGTTTGCGTTACGAAGAGACGACAAGATTATCACCGACGTTCGGCGACAAGAAGATGTTGACAATCTGATAACGAGCCATTGTCTGAGTTGTCATAATGGCCTAAAAAGTTAGACTTCGCATGATTGTCGAGACTTTCTGACTCGGTTCTGCCTTCTAACGACTTTGATCTGCCTCGACAGAACACCTACGAGCAGTAGGCCTTTAAAACTAACGGCGATACACTGTAAATACATGTTAGTGTCATTTAGTTGAATAAGTTACACAATATTTCATGTGCTCTTGAAGACGCATTCATGGCGATATCATGTGACAGTAGCTGAGTGACACTTGTTTGAACATGGCGAGTAGTGAGAGGCCGCACGCGATATTGCCTGTCTCGGAACGATCAGTGGGTGCACCAATATACTCCGTAGTGTATCAATTTGTCTCATTAGGTCATTTCGCCCAGGAGGATCGCTCTAAAGCTGGGTACTTGAACCATTGTCAATGATGGAACATCTCAGCCTCATGCTCCTCATCACCTGACACAAGACTGAAGTGCAACGGGTCATGATAAAGTCACTTGCGGAAATCGATAACATACCTTGATAGTGGGAAGTCTGCAGTAAATAAATCTCTCAAGGTTCTTTCTAATGGATGACGAAGTTAATGATCGATGCCAGGATCTGATGATGCCAAGACTCGTATAAGAGCACTCATCCTCATATTCTTGGCTGAGTCTACAGGAGATCTCGTACGAAAAGAAGAGGAACTTCATCTGTTTTAGAGGTATGCTCTTTCTTTATCTATTTTGTTACTGTATCTAGTGGTCTTGGTGTGTTCTGCTCCTTGACCTTGCTACCAGCATCTGCATCCATCCTCCATCCACTACTTTGAAGGTCCGCATTAAAGCAAGTTTATTCTTCATACGGACAAACAACCACCACGAAACACTTTGTGATATTAAGCAAGATCTTCGCAAGGCTTTATTGCCAAGCCACGGGCCAAGGCTGATATTTCATAGACGTGACGCAAGTATGAAAGAAACTCAGACGTCAAGGGTGATATTTGCCACCCTACAGCCGACCGAGACGGCGATTAAGTCGCATGATCGGCCGGTGGTGGGAACCATTCAGCGGCGCCGGACCTTTTGATGCATATGAGAGGTCAAATGCTGACGGCTCGTTGAGTTGAATGGCAAGTGATGGAAGAATTGATGCAATAAATTGAGCAGTTGAAGTGCAATTAGAGTCATCGGTCTGGCATGCGCCTCAAGAGGTTGACAACCATCAGATCGCCCTAAGCTAAGGAGAATTATTTAAACAGGGCGAGGTCTCTAGCAAGGGCTCTGGGAATAGAAAACTTTCGGAACACGCAATTCACATGAATCAAGTCCACAAATAATTAAAAATAACAATACATACGATAAACAATACGGATAACGATGCCGGGAGAACTCGTGTACCACGACGGCCACTATCACCGGACTTCGGCAGACCGGCCGGAACAACGGCATAACCAGAAACGCCCTCAGCATGGACTGTTACAAAAGACTCACGATGCCTGGGGTCGAGTCCTTTATGGCGTTGGTAGCGTCTATTACAAGATTCGAGGACAATGAAGGATGGAAGATGATGACGACGCATATACGAGAGAGGAATGGAATCGATGATCCAAAAGAATGACTGCAACTCGACCCGCCATCGACAGAACCGTACTCCACTGTTTATGTCCCGTCTGTCCATCGCCAACGCGATCAAGCTTCGAGTTGTCGTCGACTGAACCACTATATATGATGATGATAGACAGGTCCCAGCGCTGATCAAGGAGAAACAACAAAGAACCCGTCCAAAAATATCACAGTCAAGCTCATGCCAGAACGCAAGCTGGGCTGGCCGGGTCAGGGATGGATATTATGGGTTCCATAGATGTGCACAAGCGTCTATGCTCTGCTTTGCATCGGTTTCAGAGTACGATAGGTGGAGGAACCAACCAGGAAACAGGAGTGAGAGATACAGTGTCCCTGATAGGAATGACACGCGCCACTGAAAGGATTGACGAACCCTTTGAGACAAAGATACCAACCGGGCCGAGCATACACATCCCGGAAGGGAAATCGAAATCAACGCAACACGAACACACGTAAGCTCTTTGTCCGACCCGATGCACCCAATTCAATTCACCCGCCGCCGTTCGCCGTTGTCAATCTTCCGAAAATTGTGAGCCAAGACGGCAAGACATAGGCATTTAATATCATAATATTGCAATTCCGTATTCATCATGCCAAGTGAACGCGGTCAAAGTCGTAGACAATGAGTCCCACCGCAAGCGACTCGAGACAATTTCCCAAGTGTTATTCAATGTCGTATACATGCTCAAGGCGAGATGCAGAATCAATGGCGGCTCAGACCAAACCCAGGTGAGACCCCTGATGTTTTGTCGTAGAACGGATATTCGGTGGAGATTGTCCCCTATTCTGTACAGTGCAATCTCGTGAGGCACTAACAAACCATGCACCAGGCGAGGCCAAGCTTTTGCTAAGGCGAGATAGAGCTACGGTGTGCATTGACTCCAAGCACTATACCACCGTCAACAAGATGAGATCCCTCTGCAGTAACCCCTGATTGGCCACGGATGGCGCCGGACAAGACCCAAACAAGCTTCAATCTCTCAACTGCGCCTCGCAACCGACAGGGGTTCTTTGTCCCGTGGTTGGTTCATCCGTCAATCCTCGAGGGGATCTGCTTGTTTTTCGGGGACCGACCTCTTCACCGTAGCAGGCACAGTGCCGCTCTTCCACTACAACACAGCCGCCGCCAACCCCTTGCCAGGACAATTAGCGGCTTGGGCCACTGAGGTTCAGGGGGGAGGGGGGCCTGGGGGGCCACTCCAGAAGCCCAGGGA